>JABASI010003672.1:0-15854 GCA_019776505.1 Tomocerus nigrus
GTGACTGCACCATATTATTAAATTTCGAGACACGTTGGTTTGGTGATTTGAATTTTTGATACCTTCGCTACGTTGCTATAGTGTTTGTTAATAGTTTATTTAGTATATGCATACCACTACTTAGCAATTACGGCTCTACTACAGTCTACCTCTAATAAACTAATAATATATAATACAAACTAATGTATTGTACTTACTTATGCTTATTATAGATATAAAAATACTGAAACAGGCTCTTATCTAACAACTGCACGTTTGCCTCGCAACTCCAAAACTAATCACAGAATTAAATACAGTAATAATATTATAGACGGATTATTAGAATGTACATGTAAACCGTAAATAGAGGTCTGCACTAAAGGTAAATCAGTCAATATACAGCAGAGACAGGGTTTTATATCAAATAGTAGAGAAACTGTCGTCGTGCAGGCTGAAATTCCTGTGGCCCTCACGATTTCGAGCAAAGGCAAACGAGAAAAGTGCATTACAAGTTTACAACCAATATAATCGGCTATATCGTACTGAATCGCTTTCATTTATTGTTGTACTTTGGTAAAGTTAATGCGTTACGTTACATTGCACAGTTATATTACCTACCGGTTAGGTTAGGTGTGGGATAAAACCATATTCTCCTATTATGCAACGGAATTCTAATGAAAATTTATTTTCTCAACAGTTTACAAGAATATGACTCATTGTCAGTCAGGCTTATGAGAAACTGGGAACGAAAAAGTTGTGTAGGAGTGCTCCAACAGCCTAGGAAAGGACACAACAACAACAAGAAACGTATTTGATTGAATGTACACCTAGCTAACAAAAATATGTCGAGCTATACTGAATGAGTTGTTTCAAACTCACATTTACATGCTATGCACTAAATAGTGAATACCCACACAAATTGCATAGTTGGAATCAGTTGTTGAGGGTTAACAGAGCTAAGGCATTTCATTCTATGTAACAAGTAGAAAAACACTTGAGTTGGCACATAATTTTTGTTCACCAAGCTAATTATGGGAAATTCTCTAAAGGTCACGCAAATTTACAATCCTAAATGTCAATTCCCTTAATTTGCAAATAGGTAACTGTTTTTTGATTAACTTTTTTTAGTTTGCCTTCAGTCATACCTGCAGAATTATAAGTTTCGTTATGAAAAGTATACACACAATTATCCGTAATCTTTTTGTTTGTGTCTTCATCTTATGGAGGAAATCTCTGCGTTTATTTTCCATACTAAGATGTTATTACAGATACAATAATTCAACTCAATAATGTGTTGACCAGTTCTCATTTGCTTCTTTAATCTCATCCATAAATGAGCAGGTTTTTCTAACTTACGCTACCACTCTGAACTTATGTTTAACAACTATGCATCTAGTAGTTTCTGATGTTATCGAGCCTATTTGAAAGTTTCATTCCAACATGATGCGCCGTCTCATTGAGCATTCATTAATTACTGCTCCTGTAGCGTTTCTAAAAAATTATGTTACACATCTACATGAACACACTCAAGAAATTCACTCCTTAAAAGTTAAATGAAATGCAATAGAACGGTGACAAATTACAAATGACGAGCCCATAACAATTGCATAAGCCCCGCTTTCGTTTATATCAATTAGCATTTAATTCCACAAAAGTACGTCCATTCAGTCTTAATTGTTACTATTATTCATATAAATTCAAAATTCTCACCATCATATATTTTATAATAGCTAGCATCCACTTGTTTTCACTTTGATAATAAATAGAGCCGTAGTTCTAGCACTCACGACATTAATGTAGCTAATTTCATTCAATATGCTAGTAACATTCTAAATACATTTCGGAATCTGCAATTAAAGAAAATGGAGTTCTTTTTCATTATTGTCTTGGATTGAAATATACTCTACAGCAAAGCTTAATGAGGCCCCTCTTATCATTGCTATTCAGTTCACATCACAAATTGTTTAAGGTAGCTTACAAGGAAAAGAAGCGTTTGGTAAACTGTTTGCAAAATATATTCAAAGTAATTTTCTGTGTAATAGATAATTAAATTCACTTTTGCATTGGACAGTGACACAATATATTTCACCTAACTGAAAGAGAAATATTTCTGATTACTGATACATGCACAAGGTTACGCTTAAGATATTGGCAACAAAAGCTTCATTGACGACATTCCAATTTTAGTCTAAAATGAGAATGCTCGAAGCCATGACAGGTCCTAAAAAGCTTAATGTGACTCATTTTCAGACTACATTGGATTAGCCATAGCCATTCTCTAAGTTCTATCTGTTCATCAATGGTCGTTTCGTAGATTGCAATAGTTGAGAATTAATTTAGCACAATATGACTAATTAAAGTTTTAGAAGCATATTAATAAATAGCCAAATAAATTAAAAATTGTTTCCTTGTTTATGTGATCGATAGATCATTGACACCATACTGTCTTAACATGGAATTTAATAGGATAACTAACAATCAGTAAACTCGAAACAATAACATTTTGTAAACAATGGTTCTGCAGTCCCAATTAACATTTTTATTAAAATGTCTAATTAAAATGTGGATCTTAAACTGAATCCTCTTCATTTAATTATTGCTATGTGCTATTAATTTATGAATTATTTACAATGTCTAACAGATAACAGTGTCGACTGGTGTGAATACAAAAAGTCAATTTTGTCTTTTGCAAAAGGATTTTCTAAAACAAGAATAATGAGTTGCTGTAGACAAATAGTTTTAGAAATGGAAAGCCTTTTAGTTCACATTTTCAATGCTACTCACAAGAGTCTTAAGAGAGAATTTAAAGCTCATAGCCTTAACCTAATGCTGGATGTCATGTCAGATATTATAAAGATGAGGTCATGACAGGTTATGAAATATGTTAGCTTACAAAGCTCAATGATTTTAGCGCTTTGGTGAACAGGGGGCTTTGAAATGGAAACAGAAAAGTGAAGGTTCAATCCAAACTAATTCTGTTGTTTTCGTAGATATTCTTAGTTTCCCTAGCCAGTTTTTCCAGTGGTATCTGAGAAGTGTTCTCAGTGAAAATAATCCTTGATAAAATCCCAAGACCGGATACAATCCGCTTTATTATAGTCTGGCTTACACATATATACATATTAGTAGGTAGCATAGCATAGTTTGTAAGAGAAACTAGTTATAGTATGATAATTAGCTGAGCAAAAGGGTAATAAGGGCTAAGGACTTTTAGAGTATTACTAAGCCAAATCTTATTAAGAGCAAGTAAATGCATATAGTAGGCATCTTTTAGGTAGGTAGTAGGTACTTTGAGTTGGATTCCCCATTTACATCTTGACGTACTTATAATATTCGAGAAATAGTTGTGGAGTGGAAAAGAGAGAAAGAGTGAATTCAAGTCAAGTCATTTGAAGTTGAAGCCTTAGCCTGCCTTATGTCTACTTACAGAAATCACATCACGTAATAGATATACATATTATACATAGTGTCTAATATCTAGTAGCGAGAGTATCAGACAGAAAAGAAGAGTCTGGCCCATCTGACTACACAGAGCAGCAAAGTGAAGAGAGTGAATGGAAGGTAGACTGGCTGGACTGGATGGATCGTTCACCTGTTTAGTTTTGCCCTGTGATATGAATCCACTATGCTCTCCTATGTTTTTCCTCCAACTGAATAAGCTGTTCATCAAGTCTCGATTGTCTACTCTTCTGTGCTAGCTAGCATCTATAGCCCTTGCTCTTGCTCCTACACTGCTCTGTGTAGACTTCCTTAGCATTTTATTAAATTCTATATATGTGATCTGCTACTAAGTACTTTACCATCTACCTACGTAGCACAGATGGGTAATGTTATATCAACTTATCGCAAGGTGAGTCTAACATGTCCTGAACGTAACAATGTTCATAGAAATATATCTAGAGAGCCAGCAACCCTGTTTCTATTCTATCTGTACGGATATTTTTGTGTATAGAGAACAAGTTAAGACCTCTCTGTATGAATTACATACGGAAAGGGCTGCTTTCGACAACTGCTAAGCGTACATGCATTGCTAGGATTTAGAATCACAGAGTAGGAATGAATGTCCGTCCATATGGAATACACATAACCCTACAATAGTAAGTAGCTAGCTACACATTTGTATGAGTATAAGTAGAAGTCTTACTAACTACAAAGCAATGTACTTTGAGTTTAGAGTGAACTTATGCCATGTCAGCAAGTGTAATGTAACTAAAGCTCTTATTCTCTGTGTACTATGTATATTCCCGCACTGTGTGTGTGTGTGTGTACGTACGTACAGAGTTCTGCATGCAGCATGACTGAGTTGAGTTTTGACTTGTGTTATATGTTGTTGAGTGAAGTCAAATCGAATGCAACCAATCCACCCCTTTCTGCTATTACTTTTACATACATACAGAGTTAGTGTATAGTTAGTAGCCAAAAAAGTGGAAAAGACCCTTCAGATATTTCTACTCTCGACTGGGAATCTAGTCCTTTTTATTCCGTCCGTGTGTCCACATCACTCAGTCTCACTTCTGAGCTGTAATACCTACAAGCAGGTGTGTGCCCCAAGAAATTACATTTCTAATAGCTTAACCCCTAAACTACAGGATCTTCTCCACAGATTTTATTCACAACTTTTCTGAAAATCCACCGCTAATCTTCATAGCTCAATCATCATACAGTTACATGAAATTACATTAGAGCCACAAAATCATTAAAACTTCTTGTGTACTTTTCTCTCAAGAGAATAGAGTTAATTGGATCATTGCTACACAGTTATTACGGATATTCTTATAGTATATCCTGACTATTGTCCTTCCTTACTGGAGCTGGACCAAACTTTTGTTTTCCTGTGACTCTCCTTTGGTGGTCTTCTGAAGCTAGCGCGTGGCTTTGTCTCTCTAGCCTACCATCGTCTTCTACTATACAAGTGAATCCATGCATTTCTATGAAACATAATTGCTGTCCCAAACAATTCTTGCCATCACACAAAAAGTGAGCTAGTAAAGTGAGACAAGTCGGCAATAAACTTTCGTCTCCAGCTTCTCCAGTGCGATTGATTTAATTTTTCTCACATAGAATTTTCTCGTCGGGATACTAATGTATAGTGAAAGAAAGAGGGAGACAAGAGTTGCTACTTAAATAACTAACTTTTCTCCTTCCCAGACACTATTGTGAAAGAAACAAAATTATTATTGGATTTCCATACAGACGAGAAAAAAGATCTTCACTAGTAGACAACTTCTTTCCTTAAGGGTTTATTCCTAGCTCTAACTATTTCAGATATACAAATAGTGGATTTTTTGTATTCCACGAGTGTTGTCCTGTCTCATCTCAGATACGAACATAAGTTCAAGTGTATTATCCACGTTTCTCTATATTATTATTTGTTAGACTAAATTCACATAGATTCCACTTTGGTTGGACTATTGTCAATAACTTACGTTTTCGGAAAGCTGAACGGAAGTTGCGAGAGAGCCAGCTCAGAATAAGTCTTTACTCCGCTAACTAACTTAGCATGGTAAGGATCTTGTAGTTGTGCACATTCGACGTATACAAAACTCCTGGAAAAGTTTCAACCAACTAACCAAGACAGAATCTTGCCATTGAAAAGTTGATTGGATTGTTCCTGAACTATTATTACTTACGAGAACATTATATTACGTACATGCTACAGCTACGATTTAGTCTACTCCCTGCCTAGAAGCTTAGTCGACTCGAGCTCAGCCACCTTCAGACTACTCATTTAACGTAATTAACCCTATGGAGCGGAACTGAAGTCTTTGTGACAGTTTGTCTATCAGAAGGAAAGCAAGTTATAGGAAAAGAGGCATACCTTCGGGGATTCTATCTCTAGATATCATTTCTACACTTTTAAGGTAAGACAATAAAATAACGTGCTTGCTTTATTATTACAGCCATAAATCTTTGCATTTTTATGCTTATTCTAGGCTGCATTGTTTTTCAATTGTGTAATAGCTAAATCCTTGCCGATTCAATATTACTAGACTGCATAACCTTCATTCTTATGACTTCTAACGCAAATCCTAACAACAGTTATGTTTCACATGACTGCAGATAAAGAAATGCTAGGCAATAATCGCCATACACCATACTGCATCTCAAATCTCAACTCCAGCATTTTACTATACACTAAAATTGTATGAGCAACGTGCTAGGAAACACTAGAATTGGAATCGAACAACGTCTATGCATTTAGCCCTCGTTTCCTTATGCTCTGCCATACACTTCTATTTGTATTCATATCTACCATAACATAATGGAAGTAAAAACATAGGGAATGAATACTTGGAACATAATAAATAGTTCTTTGTATTGTAGTTATGCAGAGAAACTTTCTTTACTGCGCTTTTATACATTTGGAGTACCTACTATTAATGAAATGTCTATTATAGATGTAGTCCATATTCTGTCATGCCACATTTATATGCAGAAAACCTAAATCAAACTGTGTAATTCAAAGTAATAGAGAGACGGAACGGAGAAAGAAGCGAGAAAAACTTTTTTTCTTCATTTCCCTATTTTCTTCATAAGAGTTGCTAATGGAAAATTTCTTTTAGTACATTAGTTGAAGAAGAGCCATGCATGAAAGAATACGAATCTCCAATGTCATATTCCGTTGGATAATGATATCGTAATAACAGCCTTGTCTCCTCTTGTCATATCTTTGACAGCAGAGATGTTTCTAGTAAAAAAAATCCCCCTCACAGGTCCCAAATACGATCCAATCAAATCATACGAAGCCTATAGAGACAATCAAATTCCTTTAGTTTAGATTTATCTTATATATATATCATTATAAATGAAAGAAAATATTCGAGTGTCTGTGTAAACCTACCTACGAAAATCTATATTTAGTACAAGGAATTCTTTCTGTATTCGAATCATGTCATTATGACAAGGAAAACAACTGAAAATCACTTGTTTTAAGCTAGAGGCTTTGTGATTCTAGTAGCAATAAATGATATTGACTTTTCTGTACTTAACTAACTTATAACAAAAAATATAGGGAGATATTTGTCGCACTCAATGCTCTACGTATATACTTACTTATGTTTCGTAATCACATAGGATTCTTCTACAAAAGACCATAAACCATTGACTGTTTACATAGTTAATAACCCGGGAAATCTACAAAGTGTTAACATATAGTAATACCATTCCATTTTATATCAGCCTATAAATAAATGACTTTTTTCCCAGAGTAATGCATTAACGCTGCAGTAATTATCTCTGTAATACGATGCTGTAATCATATAGTGGACATTGAACTTTATTCTTGTCGTATGATATAAGTTAATAGAATGCAATGCATTCCCTTTAAACACAGAGCTAAATAAAGGTTGTCTAAATGCACTAGATAAGGAATCTTCTTCGTCTAGGGACTCCTACTACTTAAGTGAAGTACTTTTCCAGGTACGAAACTGTTATGAAATATAAAAATAGAGAGATTTCCTCCTGCCATACTGCCATGTCACAATCTTGGAGGCAAACAACAAAGGCAACAATAGAAAATAATGAAACCTACCACAATTGTCGATTCATAAACCCTTTTCTGAACTGTGAGATAAGCTTAAAATAGAAAGATATGAAGAAGAGACCGACATAGCGTCTGATGATGAGTCATGATGATAACTTACATGCAAGTACACTGACTACTTTTAAAAAGTTTCAATCTGCGCACTAAAATGATTAGGGAACTAATTGTAAATCCGAGAGACTGGCCATGAACAACAAGAAAGGCTTTGATTTTAATTGACTCTGTATTTTAAGGATAAAACTCTAGTTGGAAACAAGAAGAACTAAAAGCGACCAACTGATTTTCTATGTAAATTAAATGGTCTCAAGTCAAACTATTTATGTTATGTTGCTCTGATTTGACTATCTAGCATGGACGCCTAGTTAGATTAGAATTACACGCTCTCCATTGATTTCCTAAGCAATCTGCACTACACTTAAGCTCTACATAAAACTAGATGAGATTTTATAGTCATTTGCGTCCAAGTTCAACTCAATTCGCTTACACATGTCCCTTGTCCGTCTTCATTCTAATTCTGAACTATATCCTCCATTCACACAAACCATTCAATTTATTTCTGTGAGTAAAATCTGATTCTCTCTTCACTTCTGTCCTCTATCTCTCTCTATTATGCCATTCCTTTTGAGTGCGTATTGATTTTAGCAAACAGAGAACACTACGTTTTTCAATTCAGACCTGTCTATATTTATTACGTTTATATAACACTGTCCTCTACTCTATTATATCTACGATATTATAGTCGACCATCAAACCAAAGAGTACGTAATGTACATAGACATTTACAATTACCGTACACAATCCACACACATTAGATGGCTTTGCCTGGTACCTAGATTATTTTATTATGTATTTTCCTGTAGGACGAACTCGTTATTACTAGCATTGCCGCAACACCGACCAGGCAGCCCAGGTTTCCTTCCACGAAGGAAATCAAATCAGCTAACGCTTCAATTTATCATTCAAGTTTACATGCAATGATTGGGGATGTGTGATGTGAGCTGGTTAGTTAGATTAAATTATATATAGGAATAGGAAGTCTCAGCAGGATTTTGAATTACATACTACAACAATAGACAAGTTGGCTACCTTCGTTAGGTACCTATCACTGTCTGCACAGTCCTTACCCTCTCCGTACTATTTGTCCGCATATTATAGGTAACTTCAGCACACCTGAATGATTTGCTATTCTATCCGACGCTAGTTATTACATATTCCATTCTGTAGTAGGAGTATTTAATATAGCCGATGTGGTTAGTTCTACTAGATAAACTATTTAGCGATTCTTGTACTAGGAGCCGCTCTGCCTATATAGAGTGATATGCTTCTATTGTAGGAAATACAAATAGAACCATTCAATTTTCAGGATTACTTTAAGAACACTTTTGTATTTCGGTGTGGATAGCATGTACTCTATTCTATATACACAATATTATGACTGTACATATAGGTAAGTAGTAAGTACACTCCTTTTGATAACAGACAACTGCAAATTGATTAATATTTAAGCCATTGACGACGCTCTGGCTTCTATTTTAGCAACGGAAATCGATTGAGTATTCTGTGTGGATGGGCACACTGACTGCTACTCTTAACCTTCCTAGTGCTTTCGTTGAGGAAATGATTATCTTAGATTATACATGCATCGCACATTGCAGGCTTTCCTTTTCCTTCATTTTCTGTGGTGTCATTTATTATAGTTTCAACAATCGAATTATAATATGCACTTTCATGTGTTCGCCATTCTCACTTTTGATAGAGTGGCTCTCCTGTAGGCACACCGTTACCAAAACACAAAGTACTTACCTGTTTCAAGCGCAATATCTGTAAATAGCATGGAATTTTACCTAAATGATTCCTTAGTACTCAAACCATTAGTCTCACTCACCTGTGTGTACACTAGTGAGGCTTAGTGAAACCAGGAATTGAAGTACGTAAGCAAAATGTTGCCAATCCTATATAGCAAAATTGCTCAGAATTTCATTATTAATGTAAGAAATTCAATTAACTTTTCCGCTTCCAAATTCCAATCCAATTTCCTTACAAGTGTACCTATGTACTCTGTCTAGAACTATCTCGTACATTTTCTAATTCTCTCAGTTTACGACCACTGCTGTTGTTTAACCTTGACATTTATGCAATCATCCATAACTGTACAGAACAGAGATACTAAAAATTAACTGACTGTCTTAATGTAATAATGTCTGAATCGAAGTATTTAGGTAGCACTCTATGTATTTCAAAATCGAATCACAGAGCGTACAATTTTCATTAATTAGAGTTTTATCTGTACATGCTGTAGGGTAGCTTTGTGAGTTGAGTGCTGTGTGACATGACAGATGAGATCAGATAGAGACTATTTACTACTCTTGCTGAGATTAGCAAGAATGCGTGAACACCTTTGTCTGATTGTTCGCAGTCTGCGGTGGTGATAAACCCAAATTGAATTATAACCAACGTTTTTAGTAGCTATAAAGCACTAACTAATGTTATAGCTCACATATCATACTAAATAACAGAGTAGTTAATTGCTGCATTATGACCATAACATTGTTAAGGCTAAATACGTTGTACTACAAACTAGATAACACATTGTTGTATTAAAGCACTACACAGTACGATATGCCTATAATATTTGCTATTTGCTTAACCCAATTATCTTTTCACCCTCAACTGTCTGCTCACTTCATTCTTGCCACGCATTTTATATTGTCAAATTCTTGCCTATCTGATTAGTAATGGATGTAAGCACAAGAGCATTAAACTAATATTATACAATAGCATTATGCATTTACCGAAAGATATAGCATTGTGACCAAGAAATGAACTATAAGGAGGTATTCATAATAATCTATTATTGAGAAATATTTTTCAACAATGCGGAAAGTAAAAATTATTAATAAGCCCTAATGAAAATAATGGCACTCTTATGTTACAAGGTGGATATTAATGAAGTCAAGTTTTGTAAAAACATCCTACAGATATGTATATTTTATGCAATTCCACTAAATAACACCAGAATTAAAATTTTCATATTAAATATCGATACTCTATCCATTAACTTTGTAGATATGAAATTAGTATTTTAATATAAATCTGCTGAATAGTAGCCTTGCATACATGCAGTACATACTACAGTCATGTAACCATTTACACTTTTTGTTTTACTTGTATTCTGACAAGGCAAAATGGGTTTTAATTCGCCACTAATCAAAGAGCAGTTGCAATACTATCATTATATTATAATTATTTTTTAGTGCAAAACACTAATTAACATATTTATGTTTAGTATACACGAAAACAATAATAAGGATAAGGGAGAACTGCTTTTAATTCCAAGAAAGAGAAGCAACAATAACAATCACCAAAAGAGTTTTTTGCAGCATGTTGTGCATAAATCAATAAATGAGGGAAACAATGGAAAAGAGATTCATAATGCAAGCCTCCATTAAAGAAAGGAAATTATCTGAATCTCCATGAATTTTGAAGTTTTGGAGGTAGCATGTTAAGATAATAATGTAAAGGGAAGTAAATGCAAAAGTGATTTTCTTTTCTGGCACATTTTATCATTTGAATATTTAATGCACCCAGATTTATTCATGAGAAAATAAAATTACTAGCATTCCTTATAACTAGCACTTGGCTGCTTTGCTGTAGTTTTGCTTCCCTTTAGATATACGTACATTGAGCTCAGCTCAATATATATGAATATCAACATTAATGCTCCCCTAACTCACTCTGCAATATCATTCTTTATCTCTCTGGATTCATATAGAGTGATGTAAAAGAAGCCGACGAGGTAGGAAGAGACGAATCTGCCTCCCATATATCCTAGATTATTACATAGTAAAGTGAATAGTGAGGGATTCTCTTGTAAATTCTAATTTTAATCTTTATTGAATAGAACTGGGAGAGATGGAAAAGAAGGGAGGGATGAAGACGTTTTACTTCCTACACAAAATAATAATGTTTAGTGCAAAGTTAAATTGCAATGAAGTCCTTCTCTTATGATATTCAGCAGAACAGAATGATTCACTTAATTTTCTTTGCTTCAACCTTGTCTCCTTCTCCTAGGTCAAAAAACGACATTAGGGAGTAGTTTGGAAGTACATTAGACCTCATGATAATGTTTCACGTTACACCTACTTTGCGTTTCTGGAATAAGAGTAGCAATAGTATATCCAGTCTACTTGCTGGATTATTTAACGTTGCTCTTCCTACACTGTGCTCCTTTGATCTCTCCTTTTCCTACTCACTGAAGCGAAACAAAGCTAAGTAGACCATACCATATTATATCATCCTCTCTCAAGTCACAAACAAACCTTGATATTGGCATATTACTACTTTATGCCATTTCTTCGTAATTCAATACCTCATAATATTATTCAAATGAGAGTGACATCCAGCCAGAACTACCATGTGCATGCATATGGTGGGGTACCCATTATCGATCTACAAGTCTACAACAAAAAGTTGAAAGATTATTGTTAGATTGCTATACCAATGTTTCACTTTGTACGAAATATGCCAACTATATATCCACCTTGATCTGACGGCAAGTCTCTCCAGTTTTTGTATAAACAAGAAAGCAATTATAAAAGTACTTTAGTCATTTTTCTAGAAGTGATAATGAATAGCATTCAAAGGACGATTCCAAAGAAAGATAACTTCCAACCTATTCTAACAAACTGAAAACAAAAATAAATTACCTGTACCTCAAAAAAATGGATATTTATCGATCGTAGTATCCAAAAATTACAGTTATCTTTTTCTTTTAGTGGTAAATAGTATGCGCACCAATGATAGTTTTACACTTACATCATATCTGAATAGAAATTGAAAATTTAAATGGCCTGTCATCAATGTCAAGTAACAGAAAGTTTTGATGGACTCTGTTCAGTTGAAAACATATCTAGTCTGTTTGCCGTTGAAAGCTGAAGCTCAAGTGCTGTCACAACCGGCTGGGCTGAAATTACCCACGTAAAGGAAAAAGGTAGTTGGGAGCTAGTCAGACGTTTGTGAATGTACTTATTAGTGAGAAAATATATAAAGTCTTCGGTCGGATACACTATAAATAGAAACTATCGAACCAACAAAGTTTCACTATTACATTTTGTAAAAGGATGGATATTGCCTAGTGTTTTGGCTACGGTCTCCTCTATTTTGCTCTGAGAGCAGACTTTGCAGACAATAGAGAGAAGAAGAGAGGGACAAGTACGTAAATACATAATGGAATTGAGTTTAGTTTAGTAGGAGGCAGGAGGATTCTAGTCGTCATTCAGCTTGTCTGAGGATTTGCATACAGGTACTATGCATTAGCATATGATAACGTAAGGAAAAGGGTATATAGTAATAAAATTGGCGAATCCAGTTTTTGTCTCCACTTGTGGTTACTTGCATTAAAATGGAAAATGTAAATAGTATGCTCCTGAAGGTATTTCTTAGTATAAGAATCATCTGTGTCTGTTCGCTTTACATATGTAGATACATACATTTGTTAATAATAGTTTAGTGTCCTCCGTTGGTAATGTCGATCTGATCCGCTCTCGCGGTCCCCTTCATCTCGATATGATATGATGAGATGATGAAGGCCAAGGAGATCCTCTTTGTATCACTATAATGCATTACTATTGTCTACTTCTAGTGTAATCTGTAACTTGAGCATGAAAACATGAAGATCATCTTTTGGGAGCTGGCTGCTAACAAAGTGATTGCAATTCTGCCTTACGTCTTACCTTTCTAAGCAGACTCGACGAATTCCATATATCAACAGATTTTGTCCGTTGAAATACTCACGTCAACTAACAGGAATTGAAATAGTGGAGACTCGTGTAATGCAAAACGCAAACTTTTGGAATGAATTACCCACTAGCGAATAGCAAAGACAAGCAGTGCACTAGAATATTCTGCCTACAAGTCCCCTGCTTGCTTCTATCAACTCAACCAACTCATTTTATGCTACCTGTGTGCATTACCCACATACATAATAAAGTATACTACGCGTGTAGGGAAAGACATTTTATCATTTAAATATGATACGAACAACGCCTTTGAGATGTTGGAATTTTCTTTACTCTCCTCAAACGACTAGGGAGTAAAGTGATTGCAAAATGCGTCTCCTTCCTTCTCTATACAAACCTATCTGCATTTACTTCGGCAAAACGACAGATCCAGCTCCGTCCTTATTACAATACTCCCTCTCCCACTGCTTTCTGAACGTTCTCGCTACTAAATAAGTAAATAAGAAGAACGCTCCCATCTGACAGATAATCTATACAGATTATAAAATATGTAACACTCTATTTTTTTAGCCTCTTACTCTATAGTTTCATATTGAATATTGAACTGAATAGGATTGCATAATAGATACTCTAAAGACTTGCAGCATCAAAATCCCTTTTTCTAACATAATTTACTTTTCACTCCATTCTGACACTAATTTCTTTCGAATCAACGTATCATATAGTTCCTTCACTCAAAATCTTCCCAGATCTTCCCAACTAAGCTGCTTCCATGCGCCTATTACGTGTAATAGTTGACCTTGCCGTATTTTTTCGTTTTCCTCTCTGCTCCTTGAATTGTAACACACTAAACAAAGAAAAATTACAAGAAAATTGTGGCGAACGTACGTCACAATAATTTCTATACATGCGCCCATTCTTAAATCTAAGATACCAAATTGTCTTGTAGGATTTTATTTGGTAACTGATATGAAAAGAAGCCCTAAGGAAATCTCAAGCCCTTTTGCACAGTATGTGTAAACAGCTGTTGAACCCATAGCTTATTTTCGTTTTCGATCGTGTACACACGCCTTATTTTCTGGGGTTCAGTTCACATCTCTTCAGATTCTTTAGCTATTAAAGTTAACTGGGGTTTTGTAAAAGGAATTTAAAAGCTTGATGCTTGTATGCAAACATAGAATCCTTGTTATTGGTCTGGTTTAGTTTCGCTCCTAGTGGATCAGATCAATTTCGTGAGTATTTATGTACATCCAAACATACTGCCAACAGAGTAAATGAGACTATGTACACTGTACACTGAAGCAAGTCAGCCCACAGCAATAACCAAGAATAGCAATATCATAACAGTTGATTACACAAATAACGAAAATGTCCCAACGCAACATAACATTTAGCTTTAAGTTATATGTGTTTTAAATAGACTTTTAATGCTGAAAACACAGTGCTATTACGGTCGTGGCTTTTTTGTCGGATTTTTCCTCAAAGGAAGTCAGCCGAAAATGGAAGCATTCAGGCATTTAATACAGCTCTTCTAAGGCCACACAATTTCCCATTCTCCATTTAATCCTAATGTATATTTTAATGGTAGTTTATACATAAAAGCTTCGTTTTCCTTTTCTATCTCTATTTTACAGACAGACCCCATTTAGTGATATGATATGTGTACAGCTTGAGTTAGTTTCCCTTTATTAGCATTTTGGTGTATGAAACCCATTTTATCTGTAACTGTTCACGAGGCATGCCTTTCCAAATCGTAGTAGCAGTGTTTGACATAAGGTTATGCTTTAAGACCCATGCTTTTTTGCCGGTGGTAGTTAAACTTAACGTAAATAAATAGGCACTCTCCAGCCACACTCATAAGGAAACAAAGTAAAGTAGTGTATTTATGCAATGCATTGTTAAAAGCCGGATCAGTTTTAATAGCAATTTTCCTTTGAAAGCACAAAAAGGGAAATGATATTCATAAGCATTAGTAGATCAGTATTATTAATAATTTTTTCCGATCTTCGAGGTACACATGGCCGTGCACATGCACTATATTCATCTGCAATGTAATAGTGTAGAAAAAATTGTTGAACAAACCAATAATCAAAATAATCATGCTTCAATTCAAAAGAATGCCTTACTTGCTTACTGGATTTGATTTGGCATATTGACATCATTCCCTATAACAGATGTGATAATGGTAATCCAATCACACGGAATGACCACTACTTACTACAAATCAATTTGTATCTTGTGTGATACGGAACGGTGCAAAAAATAAACCAGTAGGTAGTCAAATACAAATTAATACAAAATACAAAGTGTAGGCTAAACGAATACATAGTATTATGCTTTTTGTGATCTACCCTGCTGCTACACTTGAAAATCAGCACGAAGCACAATAATTGAGCAAAAACAAAACATTCAATTTCATCTAACCATTCAAATCCCCATTGTAATTTCCTTGTATCTGCCCGCTGCACTGGTACATTCAATTAAAAATGGACAAAACTTCTCAAAAACGATTATAGTGCTTTTCATACCGCAATCATTTTTTCTTGAACTACACTAATGGAAATACAATACATTTCACGTTAATATAGCATCAG
>JABASI010003673.1:0-15850 GCA_019776505.1 Tomocerus nigrus
TTTCATCCGTGTGACCTTCACCATGTAATTTCATTTCACCACTTTGTCTTTTCACGCCTAAATAACATTACAAAAATGTTTTCATCTCTTTTGCAAATCACATTTCCACCTTCCACACCAAGTAAAAGTGAAGTGAAAGGCGGAATATCTTTTAGCATGCCATTTTGTAATGAATGAACGAAAGATAATTTACACACGGTGAAAGTCATGTTATACATGAACGGTGTTGTTAAGATAAGAACTTAGTTTAATGACGTTCTCAGGTGTGTATGTAAGCGATAAGCAGCGAAATCACTGTCGTGGTTTAGATTTTTCTAGATCATTAGATCTTACATTATTGGTGCGTTGCATGTTGATGGATTTTACAAACCGGAAAGGAGTAGTAGTTTAAGATGAAAGTCAAACGAAAGCTAAAACTGCTAAAAGCTTCGAGATTTGGTGAATCCGAGAATGTTTTGATGTAAGCAGAAATGGGATGAAATATGCTGCTGACGAATTTGACACTTTGACGCGTTATTTTCCGCACGTTAAGCTTAAATCTTCTATTCCTGAAAATTACGCTACAGTTCATAAATTAAATTGAATTCAAAATCTGTCAAGTTCCATACATGTCCTTACAAACTTACTTAACGCATATACCATGTTCCTGTTACACGGGAATACAATTTAATGTACATTCCAAAGTCCTAGCTTCAATCCTAAACACTAAACTACATAGCCTAAGTAACATACTTAATCACGACGACACTTCATCACTAATATATAAAACACTGTTGAGCAATTTCAAATGCGTAGAAAGTAATTCTGGAGTATCTGTAAGAACATACAGGAAGTAAATAGCAGAATAGATTTACTTACGTACACATACATAAGTTAGCAGTCAGTAATACCTTATAGTAGTCTGATCTGAAATGTTCTCTCGAGCGTTGATGAATGGTGCTTTGCTACGATGCATGAAACTTGACATATTAGCGTGACAACGACTGTCACAGTTAAATGAATAATAATATTGTACTCTTAGAATTACATGCATGAAACACAACCCTAATGCGATTATACACGGTCCTTATATATCACAGTTATTTCAATTTTGGTTTGAAACCTTGCTTTTCCACTTAGGAAGATGAAAATTCATCACTGCTTTTCATTGCTGTAAAACTACTAAATTTAATTAGCTGGCTTTCTAAGCGACTTTTCACCCTTTACTAGTAAATAAGTACGTGCAGAAACTTTTTTTCCTTTACGGGACAAATCTTCAAGTGGAGCATAGTTCTTGTCATTGTAAGTTATTACTTGTTATAGGGATGTGATTATGTCAACAAATCATACATCACTACTTTTGTTTTAATTATAGGAAAGATTTATATGATGATCTACATAGAAAAATTATTTTGAAGTATGCCTGGCAGTAATTAAGGCATAAATAACGTACACATGCTAATTAGAAAGCATAAAAACTTATTTATAAGAAACATCCAGTGTGTAGCAAGATTAAATGAACCATTTTCCACATGCGTTTTTCAACTATACTTAGGTAGGTCTATTTATGAGCTACTATATTGAGGGTTATTGAAAGGTCTTCGTGAAAAGATTCTTAATTTCTTTATATGTATGCATGATTTTTTTGTATCCAAAACATCTATTAAACTGACAAGTGCAAAAAATTTCTGCATGGTTGGTTAAAAATCTTTTTTTTCCTTCCTGGAAGTTCAATTAATTCTCTCAAGTTTAGTGGTTTGTTGGAAACCAGAGAATTTAATGACATTATAGGAACAGTCCCACCAGGCCGCACAGTACATAGTACTTACATGTTCATACTTGGAACAAACTTCTCCGTAGTCGACCCTACAAATACTACAACTACAGAGTGTTCACGGTACTGACTGTTTTCTATTTACATACTACGTAGGAATTTAGTGTATATCCATCCACCGCACCACTAGCACTGCGTATATGTAGTGCTTTCGATTAATTTGCAAGGTATGTCGTTAATAGCAAATACTACATCCGTCTCAAGGGAATTTCGGCTATGGCTAAATGAAGTTAAGCAAAAGCCCTGTAAGTAAACCTCAACAACTGTGCAACCAGAACTTTCCATTACATTTGTTGTTTCCTCCACTTATGTCTATTTGACCCAAATTCATATAATTAGAACTCTTTCAGACTTTCAGACATCCTGTAATTCCTGTATCTCTTTCCAATTCGATTTACCATAACAAATGCACATTACCCCACAACAGATAGGCACGGTTGCGGTGTACAATACCAGTACATATATTATGTCGTAATATTCAACGAATAACTTGAAAATGGAGTTTAATTTTACATTTATTGTCCCAAAACTTAAGTATTGTATACTTGTCACTAAAGATAAAAACCTGGAATTCACCTGATGCTACAATGATATGGTATTATGTAAATGTCACACAATTTCAAAAAGGTATAAGATCCTTACAATGTTTTAATAATTTAAAGATTTAGTTGGAGAAAGTAAGCAATATATATTTTAAAGTGAGTATCCTTAAATATCTACTTAGAAATTTTAAGCAAAAGAAATGTAAGATTCTAGTAATTGAAATCACGTTTAGTTTGACATTGTTATCTATTATGTATTAGCTACATGCATTAAACAAGCACATAATTTATAATAATATTATATATTTCATATATTTCATTTTATTTATATATTTCATAATTGAAGATTTCGTCGGCCTCGCATTTATTTTGTCCATCTCTTCAGCATAATATTAATATCTCCACTTTCTCCCCGTCTCTCTTCTTTCTCATCCATTTCACCTCATTCATTCCCTCATTTAGTTCAATCAGGACAGGACTCTCTGCCACTGATGAACACAGATGAGACTGGATCTATTTGAGCCGATTCCTTACTTACAGGTTGTGTCTCTAATGTCTGTACTGTATCCTCATCACTTCACTAATGCCACAGAGTAAAATGTAGCCATCATCCCCCCTCACGAATTTTCCCATTGTTGTGTTTGCTAGCTACTTACCTTCCAATGCCGAGTGTTTCGAAATCGTGACGAGAATTTGTTGCACGTTCTGTTTAGTGACAATATACCGAATACACGTAGTAATCCGTTCTTTTATATTATATAGTAGGCTCGAATGTTGAATGTGCTGTAAATAACTTTAACCCATTAACATTACTATCTATAAGAATAATTAAAATTTTATCATGGAAATTAGCCGGTCATAGTGCTCCATTATTAAGTAGTTCACTCATAATTCTGACGTAGTGTAAGATATGGAAAAAACACATGTGTTTTGGAAGAGATGTGGCGGAAGGATAAATGAAGTTAAGTTTCATGATCATCAGTTTGAGACGGGGAACATTCGGAAATTAGAAACTATTATTTTGTAGCAACCTCCCCTTGCTACCATACACATTCTTTTATAAATATTTATCTTGTGATAATTCCTTTAATGTAAAAATTTTATAGTTCATTCATAATGCAGTAAGTAGTGAAAGTAAAAGTTTGTTCCTTCACTGCATGCGCACATGAACAATTTATTATGCTAAATCTTATTTATCTATGGTCTTATACTGTCTATGCTACAGTAAGGGTCGCTAATACTACCCAACTCAATCATTTGTCTCTTTATGCTAATTCACGTTTACTAACTTTCCCTGTACAAATGTGATATAATGATAAAAAGTTGGTGAAAGTTTTAAATGCAAAGTCAGGCGTTGATGACTTCTTACTGTAATGTGCATAAAATTGTTGGAAGAGCATTAATTTTTGACTTTTGAAAGCTTTTAAAACGTAAGAAGGTATTTGTCTCTTTTGAGTGAGTATGTAGTTCTTTCGTTACAGTGTGATAAATTGTCTAGCTGTTGACACGATGATAAGAGGGATGGATAAAGTCTCCGTTCCAGTTTCATCCGCTTTTCTCTTTAAGCGTGTAGGTACCACAAACTCAACATCCTCATTGTTAATTCATGAGAGTAATTCAGTGTCCAAGCCCAACAATAACCCAGAACGTGAACATGAGAGCCAAAATGTACATTCATAATATTATTCTTTGTGTTATGCAGAAGAAAATGCGACGCATAAGGTTTGACATCAGAGCACTACACGAATATTTATTGAGTGTGTAGAAGAAGATGCTGAAGAATAGGCACCGAAAATGTGCAGATGTTCATTGCAAATATGAAGGATGGCAATTTTTGATGTGATCTCGCATCTCCCAGGACCAGAATGTTGTCTTACATAAATTTCTCCTTTGTATCTAAGTATCCATAAATTTCCTATGAAATATTTTTCAGTTTACTCAGATCACGGGTGAGAAGACACGGTCGACCTGGCGGGTAAATATCCTTATGCACATAATACACAGTCAACTAATAATATATCTTGTCCCGACAGAGATCCCATGTATACACATTTCCTGCCTTCAACTTTCAACTCCTTTCATATAGATTAACGATTATTGACCAAGGCAGAAAATTGCATTGATATTTCGAACATCATGCATTATGGTAATATTAAGCTATTTATTATGTATGCATATGAACTCCCACGCACATCCAATGTGCAAGTTCACATCAAATGACATAAAAGTTCCTAAGTGCACCTAAAAATAAACATTGTCATAAAACAGCAAACAGTAATTCATCGTTACTGAAGGAAAGTATACAGGAAAGAGTGGGCGCGCTATTCCCAAGACACTTTTTACCGTAGGAAAAGTAACTTTCTCTTTGAATTTGTTGGCAATCACTCTTTTCCTCAGAAAAACTATTCCGTAGTGTCTGTTATGTACTGAGAATAGTTAAATAAGTAGGTCATATTATTTATAAAATGGAGTCACTAGCTGCATAAAAGAAGATGATCCCTTTGTGCAAGTGAAAGGTAAAGCATAAAGAAAATCCTAGGGCATTAAAAAATGGAAATATCTATCTAAAATCTCTTTTAGCAAAGTAATTCAAAGAATTTAGAAAACTCGTCCGAGTATATCCAACCTTGACCATGTCAAAAAATGATGAGATCCTGCTTTCTAGCACGTACTACAAATACTGTTTGATTTGCACAATAAAGAAATTTCCTTTACATTCCTATTTACCTTGACTTTGAAATTGAAACTTAGAATACTACATCTTTCGTGATAGCGACGGCCTTATTTGTAAACTCTTCAGACATCAAAGGCTTTCATGTGTCCTTAGTCCATCTATTTACCTCTTTGATATTTCCTTGATGGATCATTAAAGACATATCTGCTAGATTGATACAGTTACAGATACAGTTACGATTTATTATAATTAAGTCTCTAGTAATTTCGACTTTAATTATTTATCATCCAATTCTATTTTCGTCTCGTACCTTTTAATTAAGTATACTTTCAGTACAGCAGTGAACGAATGTTCAAGATATGCTCAAGATCTTAGAGAGAATAAAGTTTTTCGCAGTTAATTCGTGTGAAATGTGAATAATTAATTGTAACTATTTAAAGGCTAATGTAGCCTATAATAATCCTTAAAATCTTCACATATAGGAACTCAAATCATCCCAACGTGAAATTCCAGATCAAATTAAATTAAGCAAGAAATTCTATCTTCATTTGTGATTAGTGTGATTTATCAGTTTAAAGTTATAGATGTAGAAACTTATCCATTACGGTATTAGTTGCTTAAGTTGCGTAATATCTTGCTAGTTTTAAACTTGACACCTTGACAGTCTTAAAAGGAAAAACGTCAAAGGATGAAACTTTATCGGCAAGATATTTTCCTCGTCGACCATTCGAGACTTTGCTATTCTCATCAAGTTTACTAGAAGTGCTTGATATGCACTATGAAAGAATCTGTTATGATGTATCAATTCATTATAATATTTGCGAGTAACTGTATATAGGATAGACACTTTTTAGGTAGTGGTGCCCCAAAACCCAGAACACGATTATCTTGAGTGGAAAGTTGAGTTTGTGGTCATATAGTAAAGAAATCCGCCTTGAACACCACTCAACTGCTGAAAACCATCTTTTTATTTGCCAACTGAAGGAAATCGAGTCAACGTAGTAAAATCTTGTCACTCTGTTGATGAGATGTTTATATGCTATTTATATTCTTTTGCAATCCTGATTGAAGGAGATGGTTTAGGAAACTTTCCCGATCTAGGAAGATAATATGCAAAGATACGAATTAATACTTGTAAAATGGTAGGAGCAGCAAAATTTCCCTAGCTATATCTTTCTGTCTATCATGAATTATTAAATATCATCAACACAGAACCCCCTTTTCTCAAGGGAACAATGCGTCATCGTCTTTTACTCGCTCAAGATGTCCCGGCAGTTTATATATTCACGCTATACTAAGCTCTAATTATTTATTCATTCCAAAATAATCAAATTGCGAAAAGGAAAAATATGGCTATAATGACTTTTAATTTAAAATAGTACTTCTGGATTTAATTGTAATTTATCAACAATAGATGTGCATGGCGGTTTTTCTCTATGTTTATCCTTTAAACCAGATCTGACTACGAGGTTAGCTATTTTCAAAAAATATTATTTGCATTATAAGATTAATTTGTAACTAATTGTGTAAAGGTGAGATGTTTTGAGGAAAATGTTTCAAACCGACTGTTTTAAGATGCGGAATTGTGTGCGTATTGATATAAATTTAAGGTATAATATGTGGGTAAGATTGACTAACAACCCGGAAAATGAACAGTGCACGAGTGGAAATGTCCAGACGAATTTGTAGGCATTACACATAACTGAACTGAACTTGTGTAGGTATATAGCATGGACATCAGAGCCAAGAAAGTAAGTTGCAATCTCTGTAGAAATGTGTGGAGTGGTAGCCAAGTCAAGAAAAGGTAGGAATTCAACTGTTCAACTAAAGGTTGACGAAGCATACCCAAAGCAACTGAACTCGGGCAAGTTATAAAAGAAGGAAAAGTTGGGTCTGGAACCAAAGGAAAGTAGTTGTGCTCCGGCTGCCACAGCGAACACAGCAATCCATAAAACTTGATCGCTTTCCCCACGTTTCGCAACTTACCCATGCAAAATCAAACTTACATTACAATTCCTGTGAAAAACCTCAATTCACATTTAAATCTCAACCTTCTCTTGTCTTCTACAATTTAAATCAGGACTAAACTTCTTATTTCCGTTGACTAACCACAATTTGTGACTAACAAACTTTACGCAAACATATTAGACATTATTATCTTTTCGGCTTTTCCACCCATACACAATGTAATACCAAAACCTGTTTACAATTTACTTAATTCAATAATAACTCAATTATATTCTCCAGTGTTTGCAAAGATAAAGGAATTCTATTATAATTCAAAAGAAAGAATTGCAAGTAGAATTGACTACAACTAATAAAACAGCGTTACCAGATACAAACAGCAACGCAATCTGTTAATTAAAATTACATTAATTGCAATCTTCCCTAAATAAAACATGTGTAAATGTACATTGACAATTATTGAATGAAAATAGGCCGGTGGATGACATTCAAATGAATGTCACTGTTGAATTAACGTAAAAATAAGCACAAAAGTGAAGAACAATTAAAGATAGCGAAACTTGCTCCTTTCGTTTGGCTGAGCATTAATTTCTGTGAAAATCTTGCAAAACATTTCCGTTGAAGAACAAGGTCGAGTGAGTGAGCCACAGACAATATTTTATAATAATTTCATTTCTTCTTTGAAAACGAACATCACTGAACAAACAATCATTTTCTGACTCATGTACGATTTATCATTTTGATACGTTGCTGCTGTTATTAAAGTTGAATCTCTTCTTCTCTCTCCAAGTCTCCATATCTTCCACTCTGTTGCTTTAAAGCAGAAGATGATCAGGTAAACAATTTTATTACTTTTCTATTCCATATCGCATTTTAGAATCTAAGTTGTTGCCTTCCATCATCCATATCGCTTTTATTAAAGTTATCTATATGAAGTTCTCGAAACTTATGTGAACTTTGTCATTTAGAAATTGAAAAATAACCTGTTTATAAGTTTTCGTGTATAATGATGTGTCATTTGTCATTTTCAATGAATACGGTTGTTTTTCATGTCAATTTAAATTGCAAGGCATATCACAAATGGAAAATCAACCATGAAATATGAGATTTTCCCAATTTAATTGTTTACTGTGACAGAGTAACAAACAGCTAGGCATATCTGTACAAATGGGAAGGAAAAGGAGATTTGATATGTTGTTATTTCCTTTGTCATGAATATAAATCTTATGCAGAACAGAGCGAGAAATCAGATACCATTATCATTAGTGTCCATTATTATGAGATCATTATCTGTCACAGACATCTTGACAATGAAAGAAATGGATTTACATGACGTATATGAAGCTTCGTTAAAAATGAATAGAAATATCACTATTTTTTGTGTAATTCATGAAGCAAATGGAACGGAAATTCAAGACAATCTGATTTCTTCAACCAATTAGTTATAATCATACATGACTTTGTAAACATATTTTTCTACAGTTTTTATCTGCAAAAAGTCTTCAGGACTTTTAGAATTTAAGAATTTTTTTCTATAAAAAGAATGTTCATACCATCATGTCATGCACGGTTAATTATACACCTTGAACCATATTTTTCATATTATTATAGAAATACAGCTAGATGTAGTAATAATATAATACAGTAGCTTCTTTAGGTAAGGTAGGTAGGTACCTCTATGCATGTTGGTGTTCAGTACGTGTTACAGATTAGGCGTACAAAACGGACGAGTTGAATTATCCTACCTATATAAAGTAGAAATCAAAATCTCAGTTTTCTTGTTTATTTAGGCTGGCATGATTTTAGGCACTAAATTCAGGTTGTGTTAGCCTTCATTCATCTCATTGAATCAGTTTCAAAAGAAACGAATATTTGAGTTCTACAATATTTCCTACGACAAACGAACAACCACCGAAGCTATAGCTATAAGCAACCTGTGAATAATAGAATAAATTATATCCGTTAAAACGACAATGCATTAAATATATTGAGTGGTCATTTTGGTTGGATTTACAAATAAATAAATCCAAGAAAATGAGGTCCATTTTCCTAGGTATCATCATAACTAGTAATTTTCTCCAGAAAAATTCCAGCGTTTGGGATTAGAAGGGAAAGGTGGAATGAGTAGCAAGCACAAAGAATGATACGTGTTTATCAATAAAGAAAGAAAGCTGGTGGGGGTGTTAGGGCGAAAGTTCTTGGAAAATTAATTAGTTAATAAGAATGTGGCTCTATATCATCGTCTCTGGCTGGCCAACAACAACGAAGTCAGTCCGTGTATGGATTGAAATATCGACTTATTGGCTAATGATTACTTTAGTACTCCATTCAACTCTAGTGAGCACTGAACGCTATTCTAGTATCGAGGCGGGTATTATTTCTCGTGAATAGCGGGTATAAAGCCATACAGCAACAAAAGGCAATAAGGAAACTATTATGATACCTACTTAGGGCACGTGAACGTGAATAAATATTTTGCATGGAACATCATTTCTATTAAAAGATTATTTTAGCATAAATTTGAGTAGGTTATATTATAGTTCCATTGTTTGGTATCCACTTTCTCTCTTTGATGTTAGTGTATGATTAGAAGTAGTAGAATTATAGGACGCTTTCCTTTTCAAACCTGGCGTAGGTATATCTTACGGCTGTGGTTCATTGTTGGTTACAGGGAAAATCATAGTTGCAGAAGTTTGATGAAATAACCAAAAACCGCCAGTAGTAGTGACTGACAGGGTGCTTGACTTGACAGTGACCAAGGTCTTTCATTTTCTCCAGCCAGCGGTAGCGTCGGTTTCCTTTCGGTTGGAACTTTCTAGTTGCATGCATGTATCAAAAGAGTTAAATCAATAGCAGGTAGGTCCCTATCGGAAAATTGACTCGTGTGATTGAAAGTTGAGTCTTAAGAAAATGTAGATATGTATATAAAGCTGAGGAGGAGAAAACTGCAAAGAGACAAGGGCCAAAATGGAACACATTCGAGAAGTTGATCGAGGTTTGATGTTTTTCAGGACAAGCCGGTACATTGGCAAGGAACGTGACATGGCCAAACAACTTACACCGTACACGTTCTCTCTCTGCGGTTCCTCATATTGAGTTTCACTCAGAAGAGCCGTCTTTCAGCGACAGGGACAAGGACTCCCTTGTATTTCCATTCAAACAACCTCTACTAATTATATTCTTACATTATATATCTCTCTATATATCTTCTCTTATTGCATTTGGCTCAGTCTTGCGGTGATGTTAGCTATTTAAGTGATTACTGCTGATTCCTTTACTACATGCGTGCATGTTCACATCACAATGCAAAGCCTTTTCAACGTGTGTAAAACAGATTCAATTTCAATAGGAATTACAAACTAATGAGATTAGAGAAAGTGCTTTTAGTAGTACCATAATTATTTCACATATCAGAAGAGCCGTCTTTCAGCGACAGGGACAAGGACTCCCTTGTATTTCCATTCAAACAACCTCTACTAATTATATTCTTACATTATATATCTCTCTATATATCTTCTCTTATTGAATTTGGCTCAGTCTTGCGGTGATGTTAGCTATTTAAGCGATTACTGCTGATTCCATTTACTGCTTTACTACATGCGTGCATGTTCACATCACAATGCAAAGCCTTTTCAACGTGTGTAGAACAGATTCAATTTCAATAGGAATTACAAACTAATGAGATTAGAGAAAGTGCTTTTAGTAGTACCATAATTATTTCACATCCACCACTCCAAATTGCGGTAAGAATCTTACTAATAAATAATTATTAAATTATTATTATTCACTATTTAAGATATTTGCTAATAAATCCGGATTGCTTCAAGCATTCTCATGTATCTGAAAATAACTCATTTTCTGTAGCAGTAACATAATATAGCTGACATTTGAAATCATAGAATGTTCTCATTAAAAGATAACTCAGGATTTGTTTCGCTCCATTATTGCTATTTTTTGGTACAATGAATTCGAGCATCTATGTCAATGGGAAAAAGCATTCGATTTGAATGTTTAAAATCTTTTGTAGTGGCTGAAATAGCAAATAGGGATGTCATGTAATAATAAAATATCCGAATGTTAGAATTGAGTCGTGTCATTTGAAGGTTATGGGCATTCCAGGGTTTTACTCGTAAGAGGAAAAACTTTCATGCGTTTTCCCGAGTGGTAAATTAAATCATGCACACTTTCCCAGTAGGAGATACTAATAGAAATGTATCCATCTGGTGTGTGTATTTGTGAAGGGCCGACATTATGTTTTTATGAAGGAATTTATGTGGTTTGCGTTTGTTTTTGGGTGGTTGCGGTTGTTGTCAATAGAACGACATAATATCTCTTGAATGTGTGTCCATATGTTTCTATCATGTACTGACAATGAAAATGAAAGATAACTGAGAAAGTCTGTGCTATAAGCAAACTAATTTTAATTAATTCTTGCAGTGTGCCATAATTTGTCGTGGTTGGATCTGCTCCTCTTGCTGTGGAATCTTGTTGATCATTTGTTTATCTTCTCCGATGGAGTGTCATTGAGAGTCTGTCTGTCTATGTAACTACACTGTACTGTTGTGTGGAAAAGCAAACTGGAATAAACTGCATTCTGCTGCTCTTCTTCAACTTTTTGGTTGATTACTTCGGAAATTGAAACACATCTAATCTCCGGAACTGGTTATTTAAGCACATCCTGATGAAAACTAAACAAAGAATTTGCAGTTGTAGAAAGAACTGTATGATTAGTGTGTGGCACGACGGAGAATAATTCTTATTTGTATTGTACTGGCTATGGCTGGGTGTACGTAAATAAAGAGTCGCGGCAGTAAAAGGGATCTGATCTGAGTGCAAAAAACTGGATTGCTCTCAGCCCTGTGTTCTTCTGGGAGTACACAAAGAGATTATCTATAGACAAGAGGCAATTAAGAGGAAAGCAACAAGGCGAAGGGGTGGAGCTGGCAGCCACTGGAGAATTTTCCAACTCGGAATACTAATACAGCTGTAAAGTTGGAAAAGCTGGAGCCTATTCACATCAACCACGACGGACATTTCAACAAGATCATGGACAACTGGTTATTTGCCCGTAACCATCCTGTTCAGGATAATTCTTCTGCCGATGATCTGGAAATGCTAACAGAAAATGGCATGCTCTCACTGGCCGTTGTTTTGGGAAGCAGTCTTTCTCTCGTACGGACTCGTTTTCGCTTTCATCACGTACAGGTAAACATTACTCTATCTTCATAATTAAATTAATTTCTTCTTTTCTCCTCTGAGTCAACAAACTTTACCCCTACAGGCTGCATTTGGCATTTTTCATAAAATAACCTATTTGGATTTCACTGGCAGAAAATAGAACCAGGAAACATTAGACACTACAAAAGGTTTTAATCTAATTTCATAATTGGATTATTGGATATTAATTTGGCATAATAACTTTTTGGTGCACCAATTAAAATGATAGCTTAATTAACTCCATAGTTCGTGACTGTTTACAATGCACGACGAGTACAGGGTAAGGGTAGGATTTGGAAACAATAATTATTGCGGAAACGAAAGGATCAAAGAAAACGTTTTTCCTCGTGTTATTACCTTCCCCATTATAGTTAGCCCTGGCCCTAATTTACGTAATATATTTTTCCTTTTGCCCAAAGCTAAATACACCCAAGTCAATCTCCATTACGCTAAAAACTTCCTAATTGTTATTCCTAATCTGCTAAGTTGAGGGAGAAAAGCTCCTAGACATTTTGTAATGTGAAAAACGAAACCAAAATGTAATTCCCTTAATAATACTAATGTACTTTCTCCATTTTCTTCTGTTTATTCTGCAGGATTGTGTTGTTTTGGTTAGGCTGCACGCATAAAGCATCAATATATAGTTAGAACGTAAAATATGCCATTTGCATGATACATAAAAATGAGATTTACTGGACAAGAAAACCGCCCAGCTCTAACAATAAGCGAGAGTCAACTACCTTATAAACTCCGTAAATGACTCATTTTCCTTTACCTATTGCCTGCAAAAAGAGAAAGAACAGGTTCGCCTGAGAATTCTCGAGATAACCCTCTCGTCGAGTAATGTAACATGTAGTTGCCGATCTGTTGCGGTAATAAAACTCTTCTGGTCATTTGCTTTCCCTTATTTCATGAAATATAAATGAATTGGGCGCTATAGCTGAAAGAGATTCCATGTCCCAAGATTCGCATTCAGCTCATTTCATTACTTGCATAAAACTTTCTCATTCTTTCCTTTTCATTACTAAAGTATACACTCCAGCATGACTATAGCATGACTACAACTACAACCAACAACTCTTACCTCCAAATTCATTCCGCAATGCATTCATATTTTATTTATCCCTTGCAAAGCCCTTGTTGTTAACACTGGGAACCAAAGAGAGTAATAAACTCTTCTCTATTCCAGACATTATTTGACAAAACGCAGCTTTTTCCTCACATACAGATTATTCCGCAGTCTCAACGGTAGACTAACTAATAAAAAATTAATAACAATATTACCTGATTTAACTTCCACTCACGGCTACAGTACAAATGACATTTTCGGGAGGGAGGGCTCAAAACCAAAAGTAATAACATCAACCGGGCGATATGCGATATCCTGATAACTGCAACTCCTGACTTCAATGCTCTTCGCAGCGAGATATGTGAGACATGCTACCTGTGTAAATGTCTTAATAAATATAATCTTTTATGGTATATACTTTTTTGTGCCTTCAAAGCGATACTAATGACATACTTGAATTTGGAATAATTAGGATTCATAAAATGAAAAAAATGTTCAGGTCGGTATTGGGGTAAATTGGAAAATCCCTTCCCGTTGGGAGTAGGTCATGCGAAAAGTTTATCAACGCAAAACGGATTGACAGAAACATTTTTTTAAATTCTTTCTCACAGGATTCAAAACTTAATCTTAGCTGATAGTTATGAAGAAATCAACCTCGCGTTAATGAGGACAAAAGACTTCCACTCCCAAATGGGTGGGGCTACAATCATGACTTAAAAAATATGCAATAACTATTACACAGATTAATAATATTTTTTGCATTTGGATTTCTGAATTCTACGGAAAATGACAACAGCCTCTTAATTNACAAAAGACTTCCACTCCCAAATGGGTGGGGCTACAATCATGACTTAAAAAATATGCAATAACTATTACACAGATTAATAATATTTTTTGCATTTGGATTTCTGAATTCTACGGAAAATGACAACAGCCTCTTAATTCCTCCACCCCAGCAGGTTCCAATACTCTAGGAAAATTAATTTTGCTACTGTTTATTGAGGGATTGTCGGTTTATAGTAAGTTGAGCATCTGCAGTGTCAATATCTCAAGGGAATTATACCTATAATATATCCACTGCAATGGCTCTATAGTCTCCAGTGTCAGTAATATATGGTTGGCTTGTCTCTTCTAATCTGAAATTGGAGTGGAGTTATGATGAGTTGTCCTTTTGCCATTTATATCTGTGCATAACAAATCAAATCACTTAACATGTAATTGAGGATTTCTCGCCAGTCAGTTCGCAGAGTGATTGAAATGGAATTTAATGACTTCCATATGGTTAGGTTGAAGTGGAGTAGAGCAAACAGCATTAGCTCACCGAGTTATTGAATTGGTTGATTCGGAGAAATGTCATAATCCTAATTACCAGCAGCCCTTTATCCTTATCTCTTGTGCACGACTATACTACTACATACTACTTCATAATAATACATTAGAAAGTATACGTATATTATGGAGGATCTGCTCTCGTGCTACGGATCGTTAGGATTCTATTGATATGTTGATAGGAAGGAGTGCATAGCTATTTAGTATAAGAAAACGTGATAATATACAGAGAACAAACGCAGACTAGGATTGAATGCTTTCATTTTATATTGAATTTCATTCTTTCTTTTCTTTGGAGAGATTCACATTCGATTTCGCACTCCTTCCTTCCCTGACTCTCATTCATTCATCCAGGGTTGATCAGCCAGACTGCAGACGTACTAGGATGTAGAGTCCTAGACACTCGAGACACAAACACATTGGCAGACGAACTGTAATCATTAACCAACTCTCACGACTCCCATTTCAAGGAGAGAGACTATAATATAGTTGTGTACGAAAAGAAATTCAATCTATTCTATCAACTAACTAATAAAACGGATATAGACGCTTTTTAGCACTGAGCACCATTGATTTCACTTCCTGCCTCTTCCTATACACACAAATCAATTCCATTCACTTATATTTACCTTTTTTATTCTAAGAATTCTAACTACTTACCTCTTTCTACTCTAATCCTTATGGCTTATAGTAATATTATAGCCCAAGGAAGGAACCAATATCCATTTCACATTTCATACAAGTTAATACCTAGGTACATCATTCCAAATTTTCACATTACTACTCGCCTGTAGATCCAATCCAATAACATTAAAAATCTCTTCTTTAAAAATGTGTAAGTCCACAAAATTAATTAGTGATCTAATCATTTTAGTTGTAAATATAATAAAATGTCAATGAAATAAATTCGATCGACGATAATCTAAAGAAAGTCTTTTAGTCAAATAAATTATGGCGATGTGTGGGAGAAGTAGATATGTTTTCAGTGAAATGTGTAATATTCCAGGAAATAGTATACATAATATTAGTATAATGGTGGAGTGGATGTGACTGAGTCCATATGCGTACATAAATAAAATAGCATAGCATAATGTACTGAAATTGAAGGAAAATATGTTATAGGAAACTGTTAACATTAAATATTTAACAGTATAGTCGAAAACCATGTCAAGTAGCACGATTCTTCATTCCTCATTCTATGTGCTCATAAGCAGCAGTCACCCATGGGTTGACGCGCAAAA
>JABASI010003674.1:0-15840 GCA_019776505.1 Tomocerus nigrus
CACAGGTAGGTAAAACTCAATACGGAAATTATGTATTTATTTAGAATGTAGTAGAACACATTGTGGAATGACTTGTACTATGAATTCTTGAAGGCAACGTTATTTAAGAGTGCCCTCCCGACGAGAAGGAATTTATGACGATAATATTTATTTTAAGAACAGTAGCATATTAAAGTCTATATAATTGGTTTGCCAAAAGTCAACAAAATATACCGAGACATACATACATATGCTTTTTTATTCGATTTAGCATACATCTTTGAATACATGGTAGTAGTAGAGAAGTTTCTTATCAAGAAATATTGCTTGTGTTCCCGGTATAGAATCAATGATAGGGGTACCACTTACTAGATTAGAGTAGGTATCCTATGAAATACTTACATGTATATGGGATATCATGTTGTATACGTAACAATAGTGGTAGCCTATAAATATTTTATGAATACCTACGTGTGTGTATACTGTGTAGGTAGCTGACAACATACCTATACAGGTAGGATCGGACACTGGACTGATTTGGCCCTGGACAGAATTGGGAGAAAAGCTACTTGAGGAAGTGAGCATATGTAAAAGGAGTGAGAATCCAGACCCTGGAAATTGACGTGCTACCCCGCAGAGGTTTGCCAATCCTCACCTGAAGGAAAAGTGAAAAGGAGAAGAAAAGGCAAACAAAGGGAAAAGAAAAGGAGAAAGAGGGATCGTAATAGAGAAATCCGAATCGGGACTTTAAAAAGAATATGGTTAGCCTGGCCTTCATTTAGTAGAAAACTCACCGTTGAGTTGAGTGCAGTAGCAAGTTATTTGCTCCTTTTCATTCTTGTGCATTCTTACAGTACGTATATATTCAAGCACTATTTGTACTATTTTATTCATATACATAACCATACTACCATGCCACGCACGAATGCACCTAACCTCTCAGTATAAACTCTCAAAACATCCACATTCATCAACAACCCAAGTCGCAATCGCAAAGCAAAGGCAACTAAATTTTCTCATTAGCCCCACTTGATACTTTCTCTTTTGCATCTGCTCTACTTTCTCCAGTTTATATTCCTAGCCTCCACAGTACTTACACTTACACGATACATCTGCATTACAACCAACTGTCTGTACGTTCACAGAACCAACTAGTACAATAATTTTCATTTCGTGCTGTGCAACAATTGAAGAGAGAGGGGTACTTGAATCAAATTTCTTCTCTACAAAATTCAATAGCTAGCCCAAATCAAGTAAACGCAAATAATAAGCACACAATTAAACCAGAGATACATTACTACACAATTACAGCATTACAAAACATTAGAAAAGGAATATCCAGACTTCTACCTCAGTTTTGTAAACGTCGATACATATTTTCATGTAATCCAATCCCTTTTCTACACCACTATCATTAGAGAAAGCTTGATATATCAAATATTGATTTTAATTCACAATTATAATATCTGTATCATTATATGATGGCAATTTATTTTCTCCGAAGTTTGCTCATTATTTTACCGTACTTATTATAATAGTAACGGAAACCATCTACTACACTTGAGTTGATTTGTCTTTGAGAGAAAGTCGAGTATCATCCCCGAGACCAGACCAAAACAGAACGAAAGCTACAGGGGAAAGTCAAATTCACAGAAAAACGGATCTCGTCCAAAATGAGAGCTAAGAGTGTAAAAAAAGTGACAGAATTTTCTTTTTTATTTCACTGAACGCTGAGCAGCTCGTGTCAGGGACTTTTCTATTATTCTGTCTATCTCTTCTAATATCACAATCACACTTCATCGCAATTGCAAGGCTGGCTATATCGCTTAGCCTTAATTTCACACACGTTTCTCATTATTTTCTGTTGGTGAACAAAGTTGCAGTTAATTAGAGTCATAATATTTGGATATAAGTAAATTGTATAGAAAACTGTTCTGTCCTATACATTGTGTCCTTTGTATATTGTCTTGTTATTAAACCTCATTGTCTTTCCTGTCTCTTCCAAAACAATATTACAATAGATATGCTCATTAAAATCTACTAAATATCAAAGATATATTCTTTGCTAAGTAAAGAAGCTCACTATTTACACTCTACTTCTATCTCTATATACTTCTCAATACAAAGGAAAGTAATTTATTATCAATTTTTACAGACAGACAGTAATAATCATGTGCACACTTGTTTCATCAACTAAATTACTTGTGGGTAATAATTTTCAACCAATTCAGACGTCTTTCTAAGCCAAGCTCAGTCAGTCAATTTATTCAAATTGTGTCTATCAATCATTCACCGTTGTCACTTTATGTCGCATATTTTGCCAATGTCACAGTTGTACATGAACAATAACATTCACTCTCACATCAAACACCACAGCTCCATATCTGTTTCTGTGTCTGTGTCAACTCTTTCCCACAGTCACCTATCTTCACAGCTTGACTCAAAATAATCACCTAGCTCCTTCAGACCCTTTCCTTGTAAATCCTTTCCAACTATCTTATATCTTCAAGAAATAGTTTCAGTTTAGGCTAGGATATTCGCCCATTCTATTGTAACTGTTACAGCTGCATAACTAGATTCTTCAGATTCGCTGATTAAGAGATATTACTTTTTTTAGCCTAATTTCCTTAAAAGCCATCCCTATCCTGTACATTACATAAGAAGGTTAAGTTTTTGAGTTATAGTTGTAAAGTTCGACAAATCAGTGCAAAATGAGTGACTACGGCCGTCGTACTGGAAGACAGTTCTATGGAATGAAACAAAGAGTAATAAACGATTTTATCCATACATTTTCATAAGTACATACTTTCTTTGTTTTCTTTCATACAACTATTTATTACTAGAAATTAGATTTTTCTTAGTATAAATAAGTAAGCTGTGAGTTTTCATACTGATGTGTCCCTGTCTATATAAATGCTAAATCATAGGGACATTTTAAATATGTATATGTTGTCTTTGTCTATGCCTCGACTTTCCTAACTTTCCCCAAAAATATTCTTTTGTCTGCATGAAGAATTTGCACACGTAAAAATATTAGTCCAGTCGTCTGACTGTAAAAATCAATAAATGCATGAATAAATTGGCAAAATAATGGCAGCATAGCTTTTAAAAGCTTTTACGCTTATTGCTTTCACTTGTGGAAAAAGCGACAGAATTTCACCGTAAGGTAGCGTAAATTTGTAATGTGGAATTTATAGCATTCATATTATACCTATTTGTATTCATGATTAATTTGATTAATAATGTTGAAAGAACCGTTCATTCGTATTGTTGATAGCAGTCGTAAGCGTAAATGCCTGATACCTAATAGAATGCGGTTGTGTTATTTTGATTTTTGGGCTTTTCGTATGGCTCAACCGTAAAAGAACAAGCTGAAGTCCGAGATGAACTTTTTTATTCGTTATGTAGTCTATCAAAGTAAGTTTTATGTGCATGGGCTTACAATTTGAGATTTAAAACTCTTAATTTTTACTTAGACTAAAACTAACAACTAAACTACTTACAACAATCATTGAAAAATAAATAGAAATGTATTAAAGAAGCATGCTTTTATATGTAAACCAATCTACTAAGCAGACACTGTAGATTTTGTGATTTCATTTTCCTGGACTAGCGCTTTGAGACAGTGTTGTGTCTATTTGTTTTTAAAATATGTTTGAATCATGAACTAATATGTCCATCTGTGATTAATTCATTATGCACTTCGCCTCGATTTGTGGTGGGTGAATAGAGAGAGTGTCTTTCCATCCATATCGGCCAAGCAGGTAATTTTGTGACCTTTATTTTTAATGTATCAGAAATAACTGTTTTCAATATCAACATAGACATAAAATGTGCACTATAAATCATTTTCCTCGTATAAATCTCAGGATGTCAAATGGGAAATGCCTGTTGGGAGCTCTACTGCCTGGAGCATGGAATTCAACCAGATGGGATGATGCCAGCAGATCAAACTCTTGGAGCGGAGGATGATTCCTTTAACACTTTCTTCTCGGAGACGAATGCTGGAAAACATGTACCGAGAGCTGTATTTGTTGACTTGGAACCTACTGTTGTCGGTAAAGCTTATGAAATAACTTCCTACCAAGTAAATAGAAAATCTCTACTTATATATGCATAACTACTTAGAAAAGCAGCCTATAATGTTCAAGTGGTTTTATGCCCTTCGCTTAGAAATGTCACATATTCTAATGATTTATGCATACAAACCAAAACCATTTGACTGCACTGATGGATATTTATTATTTACAACAGTACACCTACTGTAGTTGTCTGAATATGCAAGAATAGTGTATACTCAACAGAAAACATCTAATAGTTTCATTAGTACATCATAGTAGGGTTACCAGCCATTTTAAGAACTGAGAAAGAAAGACAAATCATATATCTAGCCAGCATCATTTTGTATGGAAAATTATTGCTTTACCTTTTAAAGATAAACATTAATACAGTCGTTAGGAGAAAGTAGAAAACAGAACTGGGGATCGATATAATATGAAATGACCTGAATACCCACAAACGTATGAATAAATGCATGGTCTTTTTAAGTAAGTAGTACCTCCCCTGAATCGCTCTTGTTTATAAATGAAAACCTAATAGTCTGAGTGATATAATAGATAAGCTATATTGCTGTATAATTTAAGAAACTTAATCTACATTTACATATAGAATTGTACACTGCATACTTTACTAGGTGTACTGGTGTATATCCTTTGTTCGATGAAATTCAGTATTGGACTCTTATGAATGTACTGTGTATATACTCGCTACTGCATACATTGTAGTTGTTCAATAATTTCTACCTGTATAGCGTGACTCGAATGTCCCAAAAATTGTACAAAGGAAAACTACATGACATGAATATACATATTATGGTAAAGGGAAATGTGGTAAAGTGGCTAGCAAACTTTTACTCTATAAAACCACTTACCACCTGTATCAATACACCCCGAAGTAATTTTACCATTTCGCAAATGTCTTATCACGTACATTAAAAATGCCGTTTTATAATGTTCAATTTAGTAATTTTTTCTGATCAGTGTCGCTAATGTATTTCGGGTGAGGGCTGACCTTAACTTCAAATTGACAGAATTTTGGAAATGAGGCTACATAGTGTAAAAATTTGAAAACGGGTTTAGATCATAGGAGGTGACTATAGTGGTTGGTTGGGAATTGTTGAATTGGTAAAATAGGGTTGGTTAACGGGCAGGGCGACTCAACAACTTTTGTTATGGGCTGCTCAATTCAAAGGAATTCCTTGTGCATCTAAGCAAACCTATATATATATAATGTAAGTTCATATCGTGGGAATAACCATTCTGGCAAGCATAATTTTGCATAGAGGTAGATTTATTATACAACCATTGCTGCAATGGTCATCACGTTATTGCTTTGAAAATGACGAAATGAAAGATGTGAACTGAAATGGCTGAAAATGTCAATATATGGCAGGAAGTATCCTGCAAATAAATAATGCGGTCGTGGTCGTGGTGCGACCTTAATGCACTTAGATGTAGTGACACTACAATATAACGGAAAATGTCTATACTTATGCAGCAATACATATTATTGTGTAATAACTTCTTCAATGCCATATCGGCAATCCTAATGAGCAGGTTGCATTCTTCTTTGTAATTTTCTCCCAATATATTGCAGCCGAGTTTCCTCCCAGGAAATTAGATTTACCTATTTGTTCGCATTCATTGTTTGATTTTTCACAAAACTATGATATCTATGTCTGTATAAATGTGTACAGAGCAAAAGTACAAAAGTTAAGGTTATTGATCTAAGCAATCATAATACTCGAAAAACTTCATCAAAGAAAACGTTACCTTGAAGTTATACGTCATGCATGGTAAAGTTATATGCGGCAAACTTATGAGATATTGATGAGAAATTTTGAATTTTCTTATGAATAGACGAGGTCAGAACTGGGACATATCGCCAATTATTTCATCCAGAACAGCTTTTAACTTGGAAGGAGGACGCTGCCAATAACTATGCTAGAGGTCATTACACAATTGGGAAGGAAATTATCGATGTCACTCTGGACCGAATACGGAAAATGTCTGAGGTATAATTTCATGAAAATGCTGCTGCTCTACCCCAGTATTTACTTGTGCTTTAAATGCTCTAAAATTTTTAGTTTTTCGTTCGGAAGCTTAAGAACATAATACAGGCTTTCCTATTTACAGTTTCGGCATACATGAAAATCATAGAAATAAAATTACTAATGAAATTATTTATATTTTCTTAGCAATGTCACGGTCTTCAAGGNACATGAAAATCATAGAAATAAAATTACTAATGAAATTATTTATATTTTCTTAGCAATGTCACGGTCTTCAAGGATTTCTCATTTTTCATTCCTTCGGAGGGGGAACAGGGTCCGGATTCGGATCTCTTCTCATGGAGAGGCTTTCCGTAGATTACGGGAAAAAGTCAAAGCTCTGCTTTTCTATTTACCCAGCACCTAGGGTAAGACCATAAAAATATGCAATCTATTTTTACACAGCTTGCAGAAAACAAAATTCGAATTATTAATCTAATTACACTCAATGTGAGCAAATTAACCGATACTAATTTTTCATTATGTGGAACTCCAATACTGAGAATCCTAATAAGTAGCATGTCATGAGTAGCACAATTGTAAATGTTGTAATTACTGTAATAAATGTAAACTTTAGGTTTCAACGGCCGTTGTGGAGCCTTACAATGCAATTCTGTATACTCACACTACCTTGGAACATTGTGACTGTGCTTTTATGGTGGATAATGAAGCAATCTATGAGCTTTGCTTTCGTAATTTGAACATTGACAGACCAACGTATACAAACTTGAATCGACTTATTGGACAAATTGTGTCCTCGATCACTGCCTCCCTTCGCTTTGATGGTGCTCTTAATGTGGATCTCAATGAATTTCAAACGAATTTAGTTCCATATCCTCGGATTCATTTTCCACTGGTATACTACTTAATCTTCATAGATTCTATTTGATCTGATTAAGCCCTTGAACAAAGTCCGGAATGTTTAAATATTTGGTTACTTTAAAAGGCAACCTATGCTCCAGTTGTTTCCGCTGAAAAGGCTTACCACGAACAAATCAGTGTTGACGAAATAACCAAAGCTTGCTTCGACCCAGCTAATCAAATGGTTCTGTGTGATCCTCGAAAGGGAAAATACATGGCTGTTTGTCTTCTGTATCGAGGGGATGTTGTACCCAAAGATGTGAATGCAGCAATAGCTGGAATTAAGGCCAATAGAGCCGTTCAGTTCGTAGACTGGTAAGATGAGATATTCAGATAAAGATTTAGAATTACAATTATTAAACAATTTTTCTTCCTACACTAACTTAACATGGAATTTATATTTTGTGTATTATGCTCTGATATTGGACAATGTGATTGAGTGTAGGTGCCCTACTGGCTTTAAGGTATGTGTCCGGGTAATATTCCAATTTATTCTTATTACTTACCTTATTGTGTTGTGTCTCGTTTGTTGCAATAATATATAGTAAGTAATGTAATATTCAAATATATTTAAACTACCATTACATTGCTTAAAGCTAGTAAAAACTTCATTTGAAAAACTCCTACAAAAAGGAAAAGTAAATTGCTAACATTCTATCTATGTTATACATAACTACCTCATATTGCAGCTAAGTATGTAGGTATGTACACTAGCATACTATAGCTTTGTCTTTCCTAGCGTATCGATACTGTCAAAAACTTTCCAGATTTTGGAGAGGCAAAAGTATTAATTTCCATACGGTGAAAGTTTCATATGGAATTTTCATGATAAAAGAGAAAGCAGTACACTCATACTTTGGTAGCGACAGTCATATGTAATTAGTATTTGTAATTTGCAAATAATATTGCTGAATTGTCATTGGCCTGGCTTCCCTGTAATTTTCATATGTACTGACTATATAGTCAGTGCAGTGACATTCAAAGCTGCATTTTATGCAATTAGGTATAGTTGTAGCATCCGTAGGCATAACAGTTTTGATTGCTTGTATAATTGCACACGATATGGTACTCCTTATTACATTTTTGTATTTCTGTTCCAATATACAAGGTGGGCATTAACTACCAACCTCCGACGGTTGTTCCTGGTGGAGATTTAGCGAAAGTTCAACGAGCTGTTTGCTGTCTATCAAATACAACTTCAATTATGGAAGCTTGGGCTCGTTTAGATCACAAATTTGACTTGATGTACGCCAAGAGAGCTTTTGTCCATTGGTATGTTGGGGAAGGAATGGAAGAAGGTAATTGAACTAATCAAATGAGAAAACTCTAACTAATTATGATTATATAACATGTCCTAAAACCAATTTATCTTGAATATTGGAAATTGAGATAACTAGTGACTAGAAAGTTTGCATATTTCTTTTTTTCTATTCCTAATAGCTAGACTGGTAGACAGCTTGACTGTCCAGCATTAGATGATAATTATTTTAATATTCATTTTACAGGAGAATTTTCAGAGGCCAGAGAAGATATAGCAGCTTTAGAGCTGGATTACCAAGAAGTCCAAGAAAGTGCTGGAAGCGACGACGACGCTGAATAAGGCACTCGTGTTACTCGTCTGCTGCAATGTATTAAACACTGTATACATACATTCTATATGAATGCAAAGATATCAATCAGAGATATTTTTCTTCTAAATTCTGTTTCATTACTTTCTGTTCTTATTTATTTACTTATCATTCCACCATCGAAAGTTATTGACTTTTAGGTATTATTATTATCATATCTGTAAGTAGGTACTATTTAATATATTAAATGTTAGTACCTAGCTGGTTACTTATATAATATCTACATCAGAAAGACTAAAAATCTACAGGTCTTACAATTTGCTTAAATAGGTACCTAGGTACTTTAGGTAATTCTATTGGTACAAGATGCTTCGTTGCTCCTATCTTGTTACCGTTTTCGCAATACACACACCTGTTACAAACATGCATGACAAACGAGAGGCTTTTTATCCTATTGTTGTAATAAGTGTCATGTACTACGTTACATTTAGATAACTATAACATATCAATAACTATGCTGAATGCGTTTTTTTGTGAATGAGTATACGCAGTATTTGTGTAATGGGAACAAAATAGAATAGCCCCTTATACTTCATCTACCAAATTACCAAGTCAGAAACGTGTCATAATTGTCTGTGCTAATCACATAAAAATTACATTCATACTTAATAATAATTTGAACATTCATGATCAAAAGAAATCTTGTTAAATGTTACGAATATGCCCAAACCTTTACATCTACGTATCATCTACCTACTTATAAACAAATGGCTTTTGTGCATGAAAATGAGTGTGAGTGTCAATTGAAAAATTATTTTCTAGTAAACCATACATTTAAGTAGATAACGCGTAGGATTAAATGAGATCAGTTGTAAGTACAGATACTTTTATCATTAATTAACGCTTACGCATTATGTGCACGTAACCTACTTATTATAAATCCTTTCACTCAACTTTCACTAGTGTTTTCCTTTAGCTAGAAGTCCTTTAAGACAGATTTCCTATTTTCCATGCTACCAGCTCTTAAAGATACCACGTATTCTGTAAAACTGCTTTCAAAAAACGGCACTGCAAAACTAAATACAAATGCACTGTAGTACATGAAGGAATTTCGCAATGTTTTAATGCAGCTTACATATTTAAGATGTTTGTATCTAATTTAGTCTTAAATTCATTAAGGATAACTATTTAATAAGAAAGTGACAAACGTAACGTGCCCGTCCGGTAAAAATCCGTCCATGAATACCAGGTCAAGTAAGAATTATGTGTCAATGACAATATTAACACATGTTCCGAAACAACCTGTGTATTAGTTTTTAAGGTATTTACTGTATTTATGTACATATTTCGAATTTATGCATGTATGATAATAATTGTACGTTTACTAGAAGCAGTGAAACTTGCTAAAAATATTTCATGATGGGTGTTTTATAGTCCTGTCGTTTTGAATAAAGCAAACCTGTGAAATGCTAATGAATTCTACAATAATGCCATTATAAGTAAGTAGTTATAAAAGTGTAGGTGGCTAACTACTGGTTCATTGAGTGTGTGAAAAGCATTTGGATAATATGTATAAGTATATTAATTGTAAATGTATATAATATAAGAAAGCGAAATATGCTAGCGAAACAAACAATTGGACACTAGCAAATTGACGGTGACCTTAAGCTACTTAATTGAAATTGCGTCGTAGAAATGCATGTACATTATAAACATAATTTACCTTTAAGTGTCAAAATGCATGTTAATTTTAAACTAACTTGGGTTGCACTTTGTACTATTAACCCTGCATGTAAAATTGAGCTTAAATGTTTTTCCAAAATCTGTTCGTACCAACTGCATTTTATGATGTCTGTCACGATAATGTATATAATTATCTGTAGTATATAATTAATTAGCAAAATTAATTCTGGAATCTAAATAGGTATATATAAGAATTAAATGTATTGTCCAACTATTAATTTTGTGTTATTAGGTTTTACATTCTTACTGGGTATATAAGTAGTAATACCGAAGACCCAACAAGGAACTAGTCAGTATAGCTGTGATGACAAAATACTTTAATTATAGTCATTAGGTAACTATACTACTCTAATGTAACCCTTTTAATATAATACATTATAGCTTAGTATAATAGCGTCAATTATTTACATGTACATTTCCAACTAACGTTAGGAATTTAAGGTTAAGATGCTAAGTTAACTGTATAAAATAAACACTTACGTGTAATTTATTTGTGTTAACCAATAGTTTTCATAGCTGTTTTGATTAAAAGTACCTAGTATTTGAATCGCAAAAGTTAAGCTATTTCCTCCATAGCTTCTATCTCAAAAATCAATCTTAAATCTGAAAATTTACTATACATATAATATGCTTTCTGAAAAATGCATCTTTGAATAACTGTAAATTATTCCTAATTACTACTGATAAGCAAGGAAAGTAGAAGTATAATTACAAATAGGTAAGGTATGTATTGTAAACTATCTGACGTTACATAATATTTAGTAAATAATAATAAACCGTGAATGTATACAAATGATTAAAGAGGTGCAAGTGCAAATGTGCAACCTTTAACCAACTACACTACAAAATTCGCTAATTTCTATTAGTCGTGTCGTATTATTAGTGTAATAGAGGCAGATAAGCAGCATCAAATAAGTCACCACATAAATTGCAACAGTTTGTGTGATTGAAAACTAGCTTTTGGTTTTTATTTTTTAGATTGATTGAAGTTTCTGTAAAAAATAATTCATTATCTTACAATGATAGATGTTACGCGTTCAATTACTTCAGTGTCAAATAATATGAATGCTCGGATTTGTATTGCAAATGTTAATAAATACTTATAGCTTTAAAATTATTTACAGAATAGCATAACAGAAAGTCAAATAAACAGAAATTGAAGAAGAAATGGATATTATAGCTTCAGCATTATTATTTCGGCACTGTTACGTTATGTCAAAACTAATAAACAATTTTTCGGTGGTAACAAGGAGTAAATCTGAGATAATTCTTAAGTATTTTGATTTTACTAAAATAGGCCACAAATTATGTATAAACTTAGGCAAATGTACATTAAACTTAAACAGTATTGTACAAAAGTACAAATGTAGAACATTGTTATTACTTGATCATTGCATAATTACATCTTTCGTTGTATACATAAACGTACTATATTTACCGCAAGACACACCGATAGGCTTATACTTAAAATTAATTTCTTCCGGCTCTCTTCGATTTTCTGTGTCTCCTGTTCCAAGTTGACCTTGCTTATTAAGACCAAAAGTGTACACTTTACCACTTTTCAAAAGACAAACAGAATGACGACTTCCAGTAGCAATAGATACAATTGGGTCATCCCCAGATCCTAAATCTATAGGGTATGGATCTGAAGAGTAACTGGCAATTTTATCGGATGAATGGCCAAGTTGAAAAGATTCGTTCCACCCCCACGAATATACATCCCCATCAGATGTTAAAGCTAGGGTGTGCCAGCCACCACAAGATATTTCAGTAACAACAGAAGGTAAATCGTCGAAAAATTCTATTCTTGTAGGAACATCACATTTCAGCAAACAATCTCTCAGACCCAATTGACCACGGCTACCTGTACCCCAGGTATACAAAGCTCCAGTATCCGAAAGAGCAATAAAATGATCATAGCTACAAAATATTTTGTTCACTTTCACTGCATCAAGTCGCCACTTTAGATTTAGTTTGCATTCTGAATCGATTTCATAAATTCGACTGCATTCATCGACACCAAAAATTGCCCTATCGTTAGAAGCTAAATGAACAATTTTGATTGAAGGTTCGGGAATAGATAACTCTTTTAACTTCCAAGTCAACACTCTTTTCGACTTATCAAAATTTAAGCACACTGCATGCAAACTTTGGCTATTTAAGCCAACTGCATATTTCTCGGCTAATGATATCTGGGAAATACACCAATCGGCAGGAAAAACCAAACTAATTCCCTCGATGCCTAATCCTTTCAGATACCAATTGAGGTCAGTAACATTTTTTCGAAAAAACATCACATCCCATCTGAAAATAGCATTGTATATGCTACCGATCTCAACAGGTAGGTTAGATTGATATCTTATTTCATTATTTACATCAAGTGCACAGCTAAAATTGTCACTGCCACAAAAATAAGTACACATTTTTCCAGATCTTTTTGAAACATATACGTATATGTGAAGATATTCAACAAAGAGATGATTAAATAGTAATAATTATTGTAGAGCTATATCTATCTTGAACAGCAGAATGTCCAGAAATATTTTAGAAGTATAAAATCTTAGATGTAGAAACTTAAATAAGGGGTAATTAATACATTAATGTGGGCACAGACGGCACAGTTATGGTAAAGTACTGTTATTAGCACATAGTAGTATTACTTTCCCAGCAGTTTTTCTACAGGCTCAAATTGCCAATCAGTTTTCTCAAGCTGGTCGGCTTCTTTTCGTAAGAATGCTAATCTCTTAGTGTGTTCACACACATCGACTCTTTTCTTGCTGGCTTCAGTGCTAAATGATTGGGAGTACTGATTAATGATAACAGCTTTCTCTTCTATGCTACCTGCGGCAGATCTTGTAGTAGGATGACTCGTAGAATTAAGAAGATTGGAAACAGTATTGGTGCTCATTCTGAGGCCTTGGACTTTCTCTTTATTTCCCAGTTTCAATTATCTGTAAGAAATATTTTGATGAATAATACTACATACAAACGGAGAATTGACTAGCTGTTTTTGAAAATTATGCAAGTACGGCTACATACCGAACAAACGAATTCGCAGTTGACAGCACTGCAGCAATTCAGCAAAATTCTCTTTTCCCCCTTGACCAGATAAACAACGTTGAACTTGATCTGATCAGCAATATCCAGTTATATCACAGTTACAAAGTGTGACCGATGTGTCCAAAAAAATCCGAATATCAAAAAGACGAGGAAGAGGAACCACCAACCGTTAATAAAAATCTGAATCTGGACAAAGTATAATATTATTAACATTTGATGTATAGGCAATGCAAGCAATTGATTATAATATGTATGACATGAGATGATAATATGAATGAAGTAGTATTGATATTATTGATTGATAGATTGCTTCCACAATTATTATTGATTCGATTACCGACAAACAATAGATGATAGATGCTCGTCGTTTTGATGTTTGAGGAGTTTCACTCAGGCAGGACCAGGACTAGGACTACTCAGATATCAAAGAGAGATTACAGGGTAAAATTGAGTGCGATAAGTGCAAGAGTGTGACACACACTAGTCACACTACACACACCGACACACGGTTCATATTGTTGATACACTTGAAATTCACAATTTCTAACATAAATATTTTCCAGTATCCAGATTTCTTTCCATGCATAACTACGTAGAGTTCAAATTGTCCCACTACTGTTGCTGACTAAACCAACGCAAGGACGCTCTACAGGACTGTCCTTCCGGGGCCGGGCAGTGTACGAGTCGAGTGTATTGATGCTGCAATTGCATTCATTGCATTTGTGCCTTGTGCCGCGATATACCTGACCAATTTCCTTTTTCCTCTGAATTTGGGGAGGCTTGAACTGAGTCCCAGAGCGTCCCCCTGAATTCGCCCTTGATTATGATTATGAAGATTATGACATTTATGACTTTATATGACATGCATTGCTAATGCATGTCATCATTTGCCACTGACTGCGTTCTGGTAAATTAGAATTGGACACTAAATTCGTGTCAACTATTTAATGCTGAACAAACTTCAAAATCTCCAATCTCCTACATTTTTCCTCTCATTGCAAAATTATGCACATCGAGAACCGAGATTACATATTATAATATAATCGATACCAAGGCAGGTACAACGGTACAAGGAACAATTCCAGCGAAACTAAAGCTCTGAATTTTCAACATCAACCACTTGAAATTTTTTTGTCTATATTGTATGTGTATGTACTTTAACTTAAATGTACCTGTTGTTGTGACTGTGACTATAATATGAGGCATGAGGGAATCACGCCACGCACTCAGAGAGCTTCATTTAGAGAAAATTAAGTTAAGTGCAATAAGATTGCATGAATTACATTACATACACATGCTAATTAATACACAGTGTACTGCACTGCACTACTGTAGTGAATGTGTAGTACTTTAGCTATGTAGCATTGAATTTTGTCGTGTAGGTATGTTTGCTAAAGATTGCTCGCATATCATTATTGCTACTTAGTACAGTACACTACTACTGCTGATATACTGATGCTACTTGCTGTACATGTATTGGATTGGAAGACGTAAACGTGCGAAAAGTGGGAACTTGAGAACAGTATAAAAGTCTGTCAGCTTAGTTAGTTTTGCATCCAATTCTATCCAATTCCAACATCAAAAAACCGGTTGTGTCATAATTTTTTGCTTCACCGTCATCGTTTCGTTATCATCTTGATAACATAGAGAGGTATGGTCTTATCTTTCTCAGCACTCTTGAATATAACTTTACAAAATATAATATTATAATACTTAATACATAATACACATAATATTCAAGTTCAAAGTCCACTATTGCATGGACTTCCGTTATGGTGTATAAGGAGATTAATAATTAATCAGTCATACTCATAAGGATAAATAATAATTCGTCGAATGTTATATATGTAAGTAGGGAAAGATATTATGTCCAATTTCTACTGATGACTGAGATCTAGTAGTCGTGTCTTAGTGGTCATGAGCAAGTGTTGAGGGTGGATATCGTGGAAGATCTTGGTTGAACAGATGACAAGAATTTTTTCACAGTTGTCCTTGTAACTGTGGTTGGTGGTGACTTGCAGATTTTCCATTTGTCTAGAGTAGTGCAGTCTTTTCTGACCTGCCAAAACTGCTAATACCAAGATATTTATTTCTTTGTGTATAGTACCGTGATTCAGTCAGTTATATCAGCATTTAATTTGCGATTCAGGTCAGGTGCGAGCGAGCTTTAATTTTGTTCCTTCCGAGTCTGGCCGGTATGTCTGCATATAACATTTCTGGATTATTATTGGTTTAAATTTTGAATTAAATATGAATATAACAACATTAATTATACTACCTAAATACAAGAAAGCATATAAATAAGCATTCTATCAGTGATAATTTATTGATGAAGTCTATATAGGCCTGTCTAGGTGTCTCGTTTATATTATTAGTCTAAATCTAATGTAAGCTGTTTAGGTTGAATAATTGCTATGTACTTCTTTTTTTGACGACCAATTATAACTTTAAATAGTCAACTCTATTGACGAAACCTAAATAAATCTGGAAGAAAATAATAGATCTTATAATACAAGTCCT
>JABASI010003675.1:0-15840 GCA_019776505.1 Tomocerus nigrus
TATACAAATGACGAAGATGTAGAATTGTAATTCAGTAGTTTCTCATGTAATCCTTAATATTATGCTTATGAATTTGCAACATGTATTGGGCGGGCGCAGCCTATGTTCAATTAAATAAACACACACACATATAGGTAGATATTAGAAGTAGAAGTACAAAAATCATAACTTGGTTTAATTAGCAACTATTTTTTTTATCCAAATACTTAGTTGCTATCATTTCAAGTAGAAACTAGAAATTCACATGTTTCCTGACTTTTCCCATAAGTATCGATGCATTTTTTAAATTCTACAATAATTCCATCAATAGAAGTGCCTGGAAAACACAATTTAGTTAGAGACACATAATCCCAATATTTATTTTTAATTAACTACTATCCATATTAGCATATTATTTTTTTTGACAATGAACAATTATTATAGCTAAGTACTTGCAATGAGGAGTGAGGAACATCAAAGTATATTCGTATATAACAACAATGCTGCCCGATTTTGACCGTTGTCCATTATAATTAACTATTGGTTAGTCTGCTTACATTACTTCTAGTCGAAAGTTTGTTAGCAGTGATTACTTCATACTTACATGTATTGTTTCTATATGTATACAGATACATAGAAAGGACGTTGACTATACAATAATAAAATCAAAATAAATTCAGGAGAATTAAGAAAAACGTAGTAGAAATGGAATGTTGAACAACATCAATTAGCTAGAATTGATTCAATCAAACTATTCGTAAGCGCAAAGGTCTTATGGAGGTTCTACCTAAATAGACATTAAATTTTAATCATTAGTTTTAAACAGCGATTATTCATGTATGTATTTACTTGTGTACTTGGAGATTATTCATGTCTACTTTGTATTGTAATTGAAATGAAAAATAAATGTCAAAAAGGTACACAATAATTGAAAGAGTCCGGAATCCAAAGTACTGTAATAATATAGATAGTTATCAGAATGACAGTGACAAAAGATAATAAGTAGCTTAAATAAGACTGTGGTATTGGTAGCTAATAAAGTAAATAGTTCACCATACTAACTATAAAGATCTTTATAACACATCTCTATTTACATATATTTTGTGATTTATTATTAAAGGATGTAACTAATGCATAATTATTATATAGGTATGTTTTATAATGTATTTAGGAACTACATACATTGCTATAATATATGACATAGATTACCACGCACATTAATAATTCTCCAAATGCCCTAAAGTACCATATATGTTTTATGATATTTACTCTTTCAAGTAACTAACAAATATAACTGCTTTCACCTACCCAATACTGATTGTGTTGTGAGTGCTACCGATATCATATTACAGGTACTATTTATAATAGTGCACCATAGAGTATACAACAGCTCAACAACGGCTTAACATTATCAATATAATTAGCGTTATTACAGTGTAACATGTCCATTAAATTTTACATCATCTACTAGTAGCTACATAGATTCAACAAGAGAGTCATTACAATTTTCATTAGCACAATAATAATATAGTTATCGTATCTTGTGACTAAACGGAAATGCTTCATAACTCATCCTCCTAAACCAATCAACAGAAATAGCTTGACTGTTAAAACACTTAGCTAAATATATTACGTAACTAAGTTAGCAGTATGTAGATTAAACATTAAATTTGAATATGATTAGAGAACAGCAAAAAAAATTCGACAGTGATGAAAAACCCAATCTGTCAATGAGCTTTACAGTTTAACTCGACAATCCAGTTTTTTGATAACAGAATTTTAAATTAGTATAGTCAACAGTAACAAAATAGAGAAATGAGCTGTCAGTAAAAACGTATTCAACAAATCCCCATTAAACGATTCAATGCTGAATAATATGATTTTTATTTAATTTCGGTCCAAAATAATATGTAGTTGAAAGTTGAAACTGAATCTGCACTACTTTCACCCAAGATGTTCACATAAATTATTTGCATATTAGTGGATTTGAAAGCTTCCGATACCACAGTTAGGTAATAGGTATGTCAAAAGTAAATAGGAAAGTTCATGCACATAGCAGAAAAAACTTAAATAATGCAAGGTAGATCCAACATTTCACCTTGATACTTTGATACTCTCCAAGCAGTTCGCCTTATTCTAAAAATATGCGGACACGGTCAGATTTAAACTCACAAGTCATAAAGAGAGTATAATACTGTACAGAAATGTCAAACGATTTGTATTTCTAATTCCGGTGATTTTATGATCGTATGAATACGATTTCTACGTTATGTATGGATATATTATACGTTCATAGTATATGTAATACATGTTTTCCGAATCACAAAGGGTCTTATTTTTGTTCAAATAATATTAATACTTTAGTTAATTTGGTAAGTCAAACTAAACCAATTTGGTAAATTTTGTCAGCAATCGACAACTCTTCTATACTATTACTTATTTCTTTATCTTTTGGCTTAACCTTTAGGATTTAATTTAGTTCGTAAATATATGTATTATTTTAGCAATTGTAAATTGTATTTACCACATTTAGTGAGATTTGTGGAATATATTCATTACTTCTATATGAAAGGGTTTCTCGAGTTTTTTGGTATGTATGTTATTTGCGCACATGTGAACAAAGATTTCTTACACTTACGGATAACTAATACATCTGGCGAGTACCTACAGACGAAATATCCTAAAATAACTACCAGATTCTTCTACTTACACATATCCAACACAGAAGGTACTTAGAGCAAAAAATGCAAATCATAATATGCGAGTTGGTGTTAATTAACTAATAAAAATACCCAAATAAAGATTTAATTCAAACCAAAATTGTATAATAAATAGAAAGACTAGGTTAATATTATAGTGCAAGTAGGCCAAAGGTACAATCAAATAATTCCAACCCATAAATTATTCATGACAATAGGTACATACGTAAGTAAATCAAAAGAAAATTGTAAATGAAAAACAACAAACAAAACAGAGACAATAATCGTTGAGACATGAACTAAATGTTGATGGCAAAACTGAGTATGTTTGTAGCAAGTTAAATAAAATTACTAAAAAAATAATTAATTCCATTCTGTAATAAACTGAAGATATCCATCATAAATGAAATAGTGAAATATCAATTGTAGTATTGTAAATGCATAAAGTAAGCTACAGCTACATTTTCCACAGGCCATAATAATTGAGAACTAATAGGCAAACACTGTAACCGGAATGAAAACAAATTGAAGCAAAGAAATTCTGTACTTAACAATATGAATGAACAACTTGCGAGAGTTATTTCACTAGATTCCTATTGGATTTTGGCTTGGGCTTCTCGTTCCGACAAGTCAATATTTGCAAGATTTCTGGCTGCAGTTGATCCTTGCAAAAGGGCCATGGCCCATTTAGCCAATGCAATTGGGAAGCAGATTATAGCCAAAAATTTCCAAAACCCTACAATAAAATTATCAGCATTACAATTCATGACAAATGATATTTGCAAAAAGGAATAAATATGTACGGAACAAAAACTTACATGAGTCGTAGAAATTCAGCAGATACAGAGTCACATAAAATAACTCATTTCCAGCGCACATGGTAAACAACACTGGTTTTGACGTGTAGTACAGGGTTAACAGGTACGGCTCTTCAGTAGTCATACTCTTGTGACTAGATTTTCCTTGAAGAAGGGATCTGGAATAACCATGTATTATTGCAATTCTAATTCCTTACACACTGACAATTAAAATAAGTTGATGAAAACTTACGTGTGAAGATGAATCCAATGCATTGAGATATCGACGACCAAACTCATCTGGAAGAAGAATGCATAAGATGGATAAAATACTGCCAACATCATCATTAAGCAGGCTGTTCCGCATCTGTCGGTCAACTGATCCAACATGGCTCCGAACTTAGTACCTTGAAGAGCCAAATTTTATTAGATTATCAGTGGTAGATTAATTAAAGAAATGATTCATTTTTTAATTTATTTTTATTTTATTTTATTTATATATATATTTTTTTAATTTATGTGTCGCTTACTCTGATTGAAGAATCTGGCAGCATGACCATCAACTGCATCGAGCATTGCACTGATCATATAGCACCAAATTGCTGGCCCAGGGCTACTTGGCATGAAGAAGCATGACAAAATTGCCAAAAATATTCTGGCGAACCCTACGAAAAAGCAAAAGAAATTATTGTCACATCTTCAATATCATTTAGATTTAATAGTAGAAAAAGTAACGTAAGCTATAATCAGCTGTTAATACGAAAATATTGATTGGCAAACCTATGATGTTAGGGACGAAAAGAAACACGTTCTCAGACATTGTTTTCAACTTTTCTTAATTTTTAATTCAGATCTGAAAGTTATATTCTGTGTCAGACGATCCACAGCTCAGTGTTTAAATATTTATAGCACCAGGCCGAAAATCGTCCAATGTTGACGAGCAGTTTTATTTTATGAGGATTGCAATTTGGTGAATTTCATGCAGTCGCTCGATTTCGACAACCTACTAAACGAGCCACCCACACACTTGTGTTGATTCTCTTCTGCTTTTGCTTGTTGATTGAGTTCTACTTCTACCTCTACCCTGACTTTTGATTTGATCCAGAGAAATTGCGAAGTAAACCTGGAAAGATCATTCCTTTATTTAGACTGCAGTTGTGTACTAAGTACTAACTGTATGACGTGCTATATCAGGTATAAACTTTATAATATGCGTCACATTCACATCACACACAACAGGCCGTCGTGTCAGAAACAACTCGTCTACACGCAAGTATGCAAGGCAAAAGGGTGGAAAAATGCTACAGCAGTCGATTTTTGTCCATGAAGATGAGTTAGATGCAGAATTCATGCACCGTGCTTTGTCTGAGCCTAATCTTAAGTGATATGATATGGATATGACGTGGATCCGAGTGTTGAGTTTTGTAGGTTTTCCCACAACCAATGCAAATGTCGGAGTTACAATATACTGTCAGTTTTCGCAGTATCAGTACAGGATGTGAGATGTGATGTGAGTGATGTCATAAATTATGATGTACCTAAATTAGGTATAGGCATTTTTGCCCAGCTATCACAGAAGGGAAGTTATTACTTTTTCACACCTGTGTACTGTGAATATTTTAGGTCTACTTTACTTCTTGCAGTAGAATGATGAAGTGACAGGAACCTATTCGAAAACAAAGTTAAATCCTGCCAATAATAACTAAATAGACAGAGCTCATGCAGTCAAGAATCTGCTAAGATATCAACTTTAGACTTTCTTATCAGAGTTCATATTTTTGTGCAAATAACTGCTATTTTATGTTCAACGCATGGCTATTTTTATACAAAAACAGTGTTCATTTCAAAGTAAATTACATTATATGTATCAATAGCATCCTTTCTGTATAAGATCTGTCCCTTCCTTTAGATTATAATTTAAGTATGACATGAAAATAATGATTGGTTTTAGAAATTCTCCCTTTCGGAGTCGGCTGTATGAATAAATCAATTTCTTACTCATTTCTGTTAGTACAATAGCCAAATATTATACCAATATTAAATAAAATTACTACTATGAATCATTATAACTCAAACGGAATAATTTATTTAGATTTTAACATTTATTTTTCTACAAACAAACACTGAATTAAATATTATCTTACACTCAATAGTACAAGAACTAATCTAATAAATTTAAATACTTTACGTAAGTATAAGTAGTAAATATATATATATAAATAATAGTTATTCTTAGATTACATTTAACTGTAATTTTCAAGTGAAAAAATGGTTGTTTTAAATTATTTCAGGGCACAGGACTTCATAATCACGTATTCCTACTTTCACAAAATTTTCCATTTTGATGATTTTTGTCAATTTGCTGAACCTAAAAGAAATAATAATTATATGAAAACATTAATTTTCTAGTTCGAATAATGAAGGTAATTTTCTATATTATACAAAGTTCAGATACTTTCGATATGTAAAATCAAAATAAATCATACACAGCCAAGAGTTTGTCATCATGCAGGTGTAGTACCTTTTTAGGAAATAGTCATGGAAGTCAATTTTAAGTCTGCAAAAGTCAGTTTAAATTGAGGGGCAGACTAGAATGAGCTCACAGTGAATAAAACAGCAGCAAATGCAATTTTTCAGAAAGTCAAATCCATTCTATTTAGTTTGCCTCTTGCCTTTCATTTAAACAAACTTTCTGTGACCAAAAATTGACAGCCAATAGATTCATTCCTTACTTATCTAGTTGGAGATAAAAAAAAAGTGGAATTTTTACTTACCAAGGCAATATACATCAAAATGAGGGTAACTGCAAATAAATTAAAAGTTAGATTTCTTCTGTCTTCCCATTTAAGCTGATACATGCGTGCAAAATTGAATTACTGTACGGCTAAGCCTTAAACGTAATGAAATAATGAAGAACAATACTCTGATATGCATAGTCAATGAAATATAATTTAAAATTTAAACTACCAGAGCCAAAAACAGTGCAATTGCAAATGCCACAGGTATAGGCATAATTTAGTATAGGAAAAACTCAAAAATGTGCCTAATATATTTAATCTAATATTTAAAAGGATCATAAGTTTCTTGTACTTACATAGCTTGAACATGAAGTTATTTCGACAGGAAATATCTTTTTGCTGTCGTCAGTCAATTTTGCAAAATTCATACGTACAGGTACATTTACGCAAGTAGTTTGACAATTTTATGTAAGGGTAAGAAAAATTTATCGTAGACTGGTGTAAAAAGTAAACTAACTATTAAAGCGTTATATAGTCCGAGACTCCTGAAACAACACAATACAAAATAAAATCAAAATACTAAAATTCACTAGTACATCGCTATTATTCAACTTCACTGACGACTTCAAAGAAAAACATTTAACCCAGGATAGCATTCCGAAGGTGCTAATTAAGGACCGCATAATGATATAGCAAAGTAATTTATTGTATATTTATCCAATAACAAATTTACCTTAATTATAAAATACAGAGCATCCCTTGAGGAATGGTGATTATGTAACCATTAAACGGGGTGCTATGTTCATGGACATCAGTTCTTGGAAAAGCAATTTTGCTGCATACGGCAAACGAACCTGAGATATCTGAAATATAGAATACATTGATTGTAATGTTTTTTATACATGCGAACGATTTCGTGTTTTATGAAATTTAAATCAGTAACTATTATATAGTTTAAAATATTAAAATCACTGTTTTAATCATACACAGCCAAGAGTTTTGTCATCATTATATTATATAGGAAATTGCTAAAGGTAAGTAGTAAACAGTAGCCAACTGAAATTAGAGAAAAAAATGCATACCTGTGTTTTATTTTTGCAGCCCCTGCATTCAAAAGTCTTGTTCCGCAAATTGGCTACAGCAATAAGACCACAGAGATCGCAGATATGAACTCGATAAGGATCAGAGACCTAAAAACCATGAATTAATTGATATGTAGACAGCAACAACTATGAACATTTTAAAAACGAAACGAACTATTACATTTATGTAACTGAAATGAACAAATACCTCAAAAAGTCTTTCACGTAAAAATTGAGCTGCCCCATGAGAAATTTGACAATCTCGCTCCATCTCCCCAAAACGAAGTCCTCCGTCCCTACATAGTTGAAATTTTATTTGTAAAACCTCTGCTTGCAACGCAAAACGAAAATATCACTGGGGTTTAGAACATTGTTTACCTAGCACGTCCCTCCATAGGTTGACGGACCAAAATTTGCACAGGTCCTCTTGCTCGAGAGTGAATTTTATCATCCACCATGTGCTTCAGCCTCTGCAAGTGTACGAATCAGGAATTAATTTGAAACATCACACAGACAATTATTATTGAATGATTATTGAATATTATTTCAGATTAATTACAAACGGTTAAAATCACACTGATTATTTCATACAGCCAAGGGTTATATCATCATCAAATCCATGCAGTAAAACAATCATGACTGTTAAATTAATAAACGCAAACCTGATAATAAGTAGGCCCAACGAAAACGTGAGCATTTATTTTTCGTCCGGTGTGTCCATTGTAAAGAATTTCGTTACCACGAAGATGATATCCATAGTCAGATAACAGATTAGAAATTTTCTGTACGTTTACAGAATCGTTGAATGGAGTAGCATCTCCGATTTCGCCTTTATTTGCGGAAACTTTGCCTTGAAGGCATTCGATTAAATGACCAATTGTCATACGAGAAGGAATAGCGTGAGGATTAATGATAATGTCCGGAGTTAATCCTTCACACGTAAATGGCATGTCCTAGAATAAAAAACACATGTATCAGTAAACTAGTAGATCTTTGGAACAGTAATAAAATCAATGCCTATTTCACGAAACACTACTTCAGGGAATATACAAAAAGAAGTAAAATCACTGTTTAAATCATACACAGCCAAGAGTTTTGTCATCATTTAAGTAGTTACATGTCTATCAAATTACATTTACTTGTAGATACCAAGTCCCATTTTTTAAAAAAAAACTTAAATTACCTCTTGACGATATTGAATACCGCATGTTCCCTTTTGTCCGTGACGGGAAGCAAATTTATCACCAATTTGTGGAATACGGACAGACCTAACCCTAATTTTACAAAACTTGTATCCTTCGGAATTTAAGGTTAACATAACTTGATCAACTATTCCCGTTTCTGAATTTCTGAGGAAGGTTGACGCGTCTCGCTTAACAAATCTACGACTCGTTTCTTGAAATTCATCTTCTGTCTCAGGTAATGTTATGGTTTTGCCTGTCATAACATTTAATTTTGAATTAGTTAACTAATCAAGCAAATCCAATAATAATCGTGACAGATAACAAATAATTACGATTTAAAACAAACCTATGATAACGTCATCACCAGACACTCTTACTCCTGGTGCAATTATTCCATCGACATCCAACTTGTCGTAAATCGCATTTCGCATTCCTTGACATTTTTCTCGCGATGGTTTTTCAAATTGCTCTTCCTGTGTATCACAAAATAGGAAAATAGGAATAACTGTCGTTGTCGTCACCCAACCAAAATAAGTCTTACTAAATGTGCATACCTACATTGCAAAATGAACGTTAACAGTACCTGGTCTCCTATTCGTTTGGATTCTTGGTCTTTATATGAACGGAAGAAAACAGATCTGAAGAAGCCTCTGTCGACAGCAGATGCATTAAGGATAACAGAATCTTCTTGATTGTAACCGGTATAACAAGCAATTGCTACAATACTATTAATTCCAGCCGGCAATTCTCGGAAACGAAGATACTCCATAGATCTTGTAGTTACTAAAGGTTTTTGAGGATAATATAACACATGGGCTAGAGTGTCCATCCGAACATGGTAGTTGGTAATGTAAACACCCATAGCTTGTTTCCCCATAGCACTCTGTAAAATTTAAAATATAGATTTATTATAAATGCATATTTTATGTATTAAGTAAGAGATTACTATTAAAATTCATAAGTTAATACTTGGTAAGTGTTACGAGGTGACTGGTTGTGATCGGGAAAGGGAATGATAGAGGCACAAACGCCTAAAATCATAGCAGGATGAATTTCACAATGAGTGTACGTTGTACAGTATGCATATTTCTGATCCTGAGTTAAATCATCGGGTGACATGGCTATCATGACTGTTTCTTCTTCCATTGTGTCAATGTATTCAACCACTCCTCTTGCAACCAAATCTTGCCATCTATAAGCCAAATACATACATATAATAACTCCATATTACATTCTAATTAGCAGACAAAAATTTAAGTCAGCATACCCGTAATTGTTGTATTCTCTTTCTTTAAGCATGTCAATGTGTCTTTTCCGAAGGAGAAGTCTGCCATTTTCAACAATTAGCAAAGGACGACAAATACGGCCAGCGTCAGTATAAATACGAATCTCTCGATCACGGATATCACGAACCATGGATACTTCAGATACAATAATATCCATCTGTCTACGTAATTTTCTTAAGGTGGACATTAACTGTTCAGGATCCCGATGAATACCAACCCAACATCCATTAACGAATATTTTGGTGGCACTGAAAAGATTCATGCATTGCTTTAGCTATTCATTTAGGTAGCAATAAATTATTATTTATTTATTTTTAGTACTCTGCTATTGCTGACGGAGCGATTTCCTCCAAATTTTCCATAGACCATTCTTCCAAGAACTCCAGAATGGGACTTGGTTGGGATCCTACGGAAATGTAAGCCATAAGAGCTAAATTTTTTACCAAGCCTACAGCAGCTCCTTCGGGTGTCTCAGCCGGACATATCATACCTAAAGATATATTTTAAAAACACATGTAGATACTCTGTAAGAATATTTATTTAAAAAAAGATTGTGGAACTACTAAAAATTACTTACCCCAAAGAGTATTGTGCAATTGACGAGGCTTCGCTAGCTTTCCGTCACGACCAATAGGACTGTTAACACGACGTAAATGAGACAAAGTGGAAGCAAAAGTTAGGCGATTCAACACCTAGAATCAGTTGAGTATACCATTTAGTAATTACAACCAAAAATAGTCATTGTAAAATATTTATGTAGAAATAATTAAATGTAAAGTTGAAATGGCATACCTGAGATACTCCAGCTCTTGCTTGATGGGCCTTCTTTTGATCACCCCAATTACCCGTAGCCAATGAATACTTCAAACCATCTGTTATTATGCGGGTCTTTATAGCCAGCTCTAAATTAAAATCTTTCCCACGATCGATAAACTTTTGAGCGTAGATTCTAACTTCCTTGAGTAAATTCTTGAACAAGCCTCGGAATAAAAATGCAAGCAATGGACCAGCAAGATCCAAACGTTTATTTCCGTAGTGATCTCGATCGTCAAGCTCACGACGACCAAGGGCAGCTAACAGTAGACGATGAACCATGTAGCCTAAGAAATACGCCTTTTTAGTTTCGCAAAAGTCGGAGACACCAACGTGAGGCAACATCTCCTTCTGTAAAATTTCCTTCGCGTATTTCACACGCTTTTCTTTAGTTACACCAGGTTTAGCTCCACGGGCACCTGTAAAATATTATTAAGTCAAAATTTATTTTCTGGTCGTATAGTTGCAGCGATTGAAATGTTAAAATATCTAGTACAATAGTATTACCAATAAAATTCAAAGCAACATTTTGTTCTTGGACGACAAAGGCCTCGTCAAGGGACGGTTTCACCATTTCCATCATTTCAGGGTCATCAAAGTCGTAAATGATATGCTCCAAAATATCTCTGTCGGCCACAAAGCCAAGGGCACGAAAAACGATCATAATTGGAATTTCTTGTTTGATGTATGGTATAATTGCTATTATTCGCTGTCCAATAGAAGATTTCTTTAAGGATTGACCACCACGAGAGAGCATGTTTACCCACAAAGTACTCGTAGGCCTTGATGAATGTTCTAGGCAAGACCGTATTTCAGCTTTGAATGCATATTTTGAATCCTTCATGCTGAAAACGTACACAGTATTAGTTGCCATCTTCTCTTGGGCAATCAACACCTAAATATTTAAATGAAAACGTTAACACTATCACACACATTCAAAAACGGAAGTACCTATTACATTTGTCTAAGAAAGGCGCACGATACACTAACTGGTAATTGATGGCAAATATTTATAAAAATGTTCTACAAGATATTAAAGGATTAAGCTACCTTTTCTGACCCATTGACGACAAAATACCCGCCTGGATCTAATGGGCATTCGTTAAGTTCTGTAAGATCACGATCAGAAAGTCCACTGAGAATACAGTAAGTCGAGCGCAGCATAATCGGAATTTTTCCAATGAATGTTTTAGGATGTATAGTTTTTTGAGGCTCATCTCTAATAACTGTCTTAGTAATATCCACGTACAGGGGAGCAGAGTAGGTCAAATTACGGAGACGGGCTTCATTTGGCATCATAGCTGAAGGAGCTCCATCCTTTTCCCAATGAGTAGGTTTTGACAAGTAGATTTGTTCGAATTTTAATAAATATCTTGTCTGTCAAACAGGGAAACAAACGTTTTGTATATTGATAATTATGCGTAGTTTATGAAAGATTAGAACAATGATAATGATTTTTTGTTTTCATTCTCTTACTGGATTTTCAATCTCGCCGGTTGTATGCTGTGCTTCAGCCTGTAAGTCAATTTGCGGTGAGTCTTCAACAATCCGCTGTACCGACATTTGAATAAATTCATCGAATGAATCCAGTTGTTGTCGTACGAGACCTTTCTCGTCGAAATATGCATTGATAACAATCCAACATGCTTCCTGCCACAATTCGGCTGAAGTTCCTTCATCATCTCCATCTATAAAAATTAATTTTGAAATTAAAAAAACTCAATAATAAGTAATGATCCCGAACAATAAACAAGATAATTGGTTTTGATTATTCATTATTTGGAGTTGCAATACAAGAAATCAACTCACCGTCCTCTGGCTCGTACATGTTTTAAAATTTAATTGTTTTAAATTTTTTGGCCAGTAATTTTATGACAAATATGTATTAAGAATTTTATAACACAGCACTACTTGTAGTACTGTGAATACTTCTTGTAATACTGAACGTTGAGGGAACGAAGAGCCACATAATATGTACACTACCTGAACCTGTGTATCTCTCCTGTGTACGCTGCCTGTGTGATTGTGAAGCAAACGAAGCAAATGGCACATCACGGGTTCTATTATCTAACAAATATGCATTAAAACTCGCCACGCGGGTAACATAAAGCTAAATATACTGCATTGATTATTGGAGGAATGCAATGGGAAAACGAATCACATGGTTTGCTTGTCGCGGTACTACATAGCTAGAAAACAACTCGGTACCGCCGCCACGGCCAGTCATTACTCTACCCTACCAGTCTACCTACAAACAGTACCGTAACGTTTTCTATTGTAAATTGTAAAGCGTAAGATGTAGGGATTTTGACAATTCTTTTAAACTTGGTGTACGTCTTCTAGGGGTCTAACGTAAGTTCAAGTTCGATATGTGGTCAATTAATCAATTAAAAGTCAAGGGTCAAAATATATTTAATAATTCGTGAACGGATAGAAATAATTTGCTCAATTTTTTTATACATACCTACCCTGGGGGAATAGGTAACGGTGTCAGTGACAAAAGAGGTCTTTAGGGTAAAGGGGTCAAATGTCATGCAGTAACTTGTAAGCGTACGTAAATACTTTGTTGTAATTTCCTACAACTGTTTTTAAAGTTTTTTGAAGGAAGTAAAAAGGATATTGATTTTAAAAATTGGGAATAATTGGACAATCTTTATTGCTTGTTGCTAATGTGTTATATCCGTGTTTGAAGGGTTTATTTCTTAGACTCTATGACAGATTCCCAAAAAATCAAGAGTGGTCAATATGAGGAGAACAATAAATGTTTGAGCCCATGACAATAAACACCGCTTTTTAGTTTTAGTATCTAAATGCATACAGTAAATTCATATAAAGAAATAAAATTGGGACTTTTATGGTGAAGACTTTTAACCTTATACAGGCTTATGCAGAGATAAGGTAGAGACGAATATTATGGAAGATTCAAGGTGATGGTTACCAGAAATAGACAGAAAATTACAATACAGCACAGCCTGTTTTTAACGGAGGCAGATTTCATGTACACACATTGCTGCACAGCGCCCAATTTTTCGCGTAAGCAGCGGTAGGTGGTTGAATGACCGACTATGTATAAAAGGATTACTCTCCTCTCAACCTACTCCCTGGATACCCCAAAAACCTCCAAACTTCAGTACTTCCTATCTATTTCTACTAGGTATATGATTATGACTTTACTTCAACTTTTGACGGGCTGTCAGAATTTGGTGTAACCTAGACGGTAGCGGTGCGTGAAATTCTTTTTTTATAATCAATAGCATTCATAATTCTTTCTCTGTGGTGATATGGTAGCCCCCTTCGGCGGCAACCAATCGCCGCTCAGAAAGAATTATGGATACTTATAATAATATATGATTAATTATTACTTATTAGTATTAGAGATCATACACGGACCAACAATAAATGGATCTTCTTAGATAACATGTCTACGGCAAGGGAAATAAAAGGATTGCTACATCGCAAAATGTTGTTGGGTTTGATCCTAGGAAAAGGTTGATTTTGTTGTGCATGAACATTGAAGGCGGGACGTTCAGTAGTACAAGTCGGCAGATTGCATTATCAACACTTTGCCCTATGTAGTGTATCCTGTATATCTACCTGCGTTAACTTTCCGTCACATTTTTTCAACATAGCCAGCTAAGCGTCTTGACGACATCCTTTCAGCTCAGAACTACGTTGTATGGTGGATTTCTTGTCGATGTTGGTTATAATTTCATCATGTAGGTGGCTTTCGACTGACCTATTCCCCGTCGTGCGTCCGTGGGGTCCAAGGAAAGCTCACCTCCTCATAGTACGAGCAATGTTTGTCTTATTATATTATGGATTATATGGATTAAGGATAATAATAATATAATAATATTATTATGCTCGAAACTCGCTATCCTTGTCCATAATACATTTTTGCAAAATAGAGCTCTTGGAAAAATATGCAGGAAACTTTGGTAAGGTGGGAGCATTATAGGAGTTATCATTAGAAATCAGAATTTCGATATGGAATTTTGGGGAAGTGAACTAGAGAAAGCGAATGACGACGGTTGGTGCGTTATGTATACATCGTACCTATTCTTGTACGTACAATGTTTACAAATTTTAATGACTGCACACAATTTACATGTACAATTCGCCAATTCTGATACCGAAGCGAAACTTTGAAAAACGTTAAGTTGAGAAAATGGAGAAAAAGTTTACAGCCTGCACGGTTAGGTTTATCACAAATTCGATTTGCAAATAATATGAGAAAAAAATTGAATTGTGTGTTTACAATCCATTAACCCTACTCAAACTCCAAATGACCCATTATTAAATTTCGTTTTTTAAAATATGGACCTCATCGGAGTATGGATTGCAAAACTGTTGACCTAATAGCCTTACGCACGCCAATCCGTTCTCGTGCTATAAGACTTGACTGATCCTGGTCACTCCTTAACTTCCTAAACTTATCTTTATGGTCAATTCTGAGAATTTTGGTGTTTAGCCTGGCCTGTCCAGGTATAAAATAATTGACTACATGAAGGGATAAAAGATTTGTGTCTAATATAATATTATGAACCTGTACACTGGATTTTTATTCACCACAAGTAGTAATTAAAGCATACTGAGAGCAATTAAATTTACATGATTAAACCTACTAGTGTTGTCCCGCCAGATGCATTGGCCACCTATATGGGAATCTCTTCATTTTGTCGATGTATAGGAAGGCAATAACTATCGATAGGCTCATTCGGGAAAATTATTTTGCCGATTCCTTTGAGCGGAGCGGAGTACAGCCAACAAGAAGCCGCTTGCTGTAAGATGTTATTTAGTGCCAATTATTAGAATTCGGAAGTACAGGTACGAGTACGACGTACGACATAATGCAAATGAATGTTCAGGGGCACTACAATAATGTCCACATATTTTGCATGCACATTGGTGCATAATGGTCAAAAAAATTATGCATGATGTGTACTCCCCTACTGGACACTAGGGTCAAAGGGAAAAGAGAGAACTAGCATGCTGGACAAACCGCAGTAGCTAAAGTCGCCGACCAATGTACAAAAGCACCACAAACTTTCACGACATAGCTATACGCTATACTACGCATCGGTCAGGTAAGATCAAGGCATAGAACAACCGTTTATAGAGTCGCTTCCACAAAGGAAGAGGAACTGTGATGTGGCCAGGTTATATGGCGGACGTATATGTTTACCACTGCTCGTCGCTGTAAGGCAGACTTGCTACTTTCTGGTCCGCCGGACCAAAGATGACTCTAGCTCTTGCAAGACC
>JABASI010003676.1:0-15836 GCA_019776505.1 Tomocerus nigrus
TTCCAGTTCCCTTCTCAATATTTAAGTGCTTACTCACACTGTAGCTACATCAGTATGCAATTGAGTATATAGATGCCATTAGTAGCCATGCAGTATACTTAACGGCAGTTTATCCACTAGCTTTCTCTTGTTTCAATTTTTGTTTCTTATACGGTATAGAGCAAAGAGTGAGGGTAGGCGCAAGAAGAACCGATGATTTTGAGCCAAAAACTTATCGGTGTCTACCGAAATGTTGCTCTTCAAGCAGACACTTTCCGATTTCGATTTAGAAACTTGTAAAAAACTGCGACAAGGGTTAAGTTAAGCTTTGGTTTCCCTATACACGTATAAAGGCTTCGAATTATAAAAAACAGATAAGTACGTCCCTCGATCTCTGTAGGTAGTGAAAAGGAACCTCTTAGAAACACCTAATAGTATGTACCTCTGCTCGTAATAAAAAATATGTGTATCTGCATATCTGTAAGTAGAAATGCCTAAGGAAAACTAAACTTGTATAATATATCACATTATCCGTAGCTCACCCTAAATAGCTATTCGAATTTCTCTAGTGAGAATGGGAAGCTATGGCTTAAACCCATGCCACACAGACAAGACAGCTAAGTAATAGTATTGCATTACATTTTATGTGTGTAGGTATAAGAGAACCATTTTCATCAGAGTTTCTCAATTCCTTAAGAAGCTTTTCGTCTTCTCAGTTTAGTTCTTCTACGTGAACTTCTTGGACTTTTTCTCTTCAGTTCAGTGTCTTCCTGTCGATCAACCGATTTGCTCAACGACGCAGAGAAGATCAAGCTCTTCCTATTTCTCTGTTTTCATTCCACTTCACATTTCATGCATTAAGTCAAGTTGAGAAAAATTCTTTCCCTTCCCTTACTTATCTCTGGGCTTTTTTCCTTGGATGCTAATGTCCCTTTCAAAGGTACACTGTAAGTAGCAATCATAATCCCATTGCACAGCTAATATACTTTACTTGGATACCTAGATATTGACGTAGGTAGCTGAACACAGTAACCAACATGTACTTTAATTAATACTGTAAAATTAGCTATTCTTGGTTATAGGATTGACTAAGGAACCTTAATTTACTTACTTTATAATTAAAATTCTCAATTCACAACCATTAATGCGTAATCTACTCAGTAAAGTTACATTATGATTTCCGTAAACAACTACTTAGATTATTCCAAGACTAGATATGATATGAATACTCCTACAGTGGAAAGTGCGGCTAGAACTTTGAAATATTTTGTCGGTATCATTTTGGGTATAGGGATGTATATAGTAGAGAAGTACAATGGCATACTATTATGAATATTATGAAAATGAAGATGTTATATATAATGTACATGTGTTTTGTTTGTACTCGAGTCTCAGCTGTATTATGTAACGTAGTTATATAAGGCTGATTGTTACAGCCAAACATTCATTCAATCAAGAGTACTTGTGGACACATCAGATCTGTTCTGGCCTGAGTCACATATTTAGAATCATATTTTTGGGAACAACTTTTGAGCCTACACGTCTACCTTCTGCCTATCGTCGTAGATCTTATTTTCGTCATTTCATCTTGCAATTTTCGTCACGCACACTAACATTCAAGGAAACGGACAAGACGGGTAGTTTTGTTGACGAGTCCGAACCGAATAAGTACCTACGCTTAGGGTAAAAAGTAAATACTTGAAATCCACCTAAGCACGTTGACTATTGAAAAAGCCTACATTCATTCAACATTAAAGAAATACAGTTAAGTATACAGTACACACTTTAAAAGGTACAAGATAATTATATTATATGTATTGTATCTATACTTAGCTCTCTTATCCCATTAATACAGTTTGTTCAGAACATAACGACAGTGACAGTAGTGGCACTATGGGAGTCCTTATCCGTAGAAGCAATTGCGTCACAACGTAAATATGAAAAAATGCAGACAGTTTTTCTATTAACTTTATCAAAAATGTTGTGTATCACCGAGATACCTTGATACAGAATGTAGAACATATACGTTGTAGCTGCAGGCATAGTGCGATAGTTAACAATGGGTCTAAAAAGGCAATGTAAACATTTTTGCGAACAAAAAAAGATATAGAAAGACATTTATTTTCTAATGCGTGAACGTATGAGGAAAGAATCAAGAAGCAGTTAGTATGCAGTTAGCTACGCTATCCCAACTCTTTGGCCAAAATGTCTACGACTAGGTTAACTTTTCACAAGGGGGATCCTCAACTTCTTTCCCTCTTGCAATAAATAAATATAAAATCGGAGAAAAAGAGATGAATGTTCTAGTCGAGATCGTATTTTGAATGAGGTCTGCTCTGCCTGAACATTTTGGAGGAGGGAGACATCATGTTGATAATATTTACGACCGCATAAGTAAGAACAAGGAACTTTATAACAGAGAAATTCGTCGGACGTATCGTACTATCATCGCTGTACGATAATAAAACTCTACCTACCCTACATAGATAACACAATGTTTCTGTATTTATTCTAGGTATATTCTTAATAGATGAGTCAAAAACGTGTTCAGTATACGACTGTCCATTCAGCAATGACTAAAAAACAAAAAAAAAAAGCTTAATCCAACCACGTTAAAAGATCTGATTTTCAAACTGCAGATCCCCTTGCATTATGATCGTGACTTCTTTGCTTCACCAGCTAGAAGCATTTTAGATTATGTCTAAGTGTAAAAGTGACCTACCTGAAAGTCTTTAACCTTTAACCGGGCGACATTGCATCAGAATGATAATTTAAGAGAAATTCCTATATAAAGAGTAGCTTCAAACATTTTTCCTACGCTACAAATATTATTGCCAACACTTTTCTAACGTGTGAATGTGTGATCTGCCATCACTGACTAAACCTAAAGAATACACGTCAAAACATACGAATTTTCATTGCCTTTTAACAAAGCTAATCCAGGATTAAAGTTTATGACGCAAATATAAAGGTTATGACAGAACTCATTGCAGTCAATCTGTCCGTGATGGTAAAGAAGTAAGTTTAAAAGGAAATATATCTTTCGTTTACTACTTACTTAGTTACTTAACTACTTTGTAGGTACTTATCTCGTAGCCTCGAAAATGTCAACCCAAATGAAAAATTGCCAAGAAATGCAAGAGAGTGGAAAATTTTTTAGACTGGTGAAATTGAGAAAGAAGATGCTGTAACTCAATAGCAAAACTAACTAGGTGGATGAGTAAGGATTATTGCTGGGAGTAAGAAACTGTCTAAAGCATATTTCGTGTATTACATACAAGTGACCTTGTGAGTCTATTTCGTAAGGCAACCGGCTATTATTAGCTGCCAACTTATTATTTGCTATGCCTAGGTATAGGCATGGTAGTAGTGTGTGCCTTTAGTATATATTTACGATGCATAAGTATTCAGAATAGATACGTAAGTTTTGAAAAAAATCGTAAAAAATCCTTTCTACATAATCCTAAAGACTTATTTACCAAAAATGCATGTTTGTTGATACTTGAGTCGTAGAATCGAATCGTAGCTAAAAGCCAGTTACTAAAATAAGTTAGAAATGCGAGTTATGCAATGCATAGGAGAAAGTAAGAGATCTAATACTGTTTTTATATTTACGAATTGCATGGCCAAATATTATATATGATAGTATAAATAGTATGTCTTGTCCTCGGGAATAATATATTATATTCCAGTGGTGCTGTCTACTTTGTACATTCTTCCAGCAGTAGGGTAAATAAGAGAATATAGAGCAGAGCAGAGAATTTGTGATATATCTTGACAAGATAGTGCCTTAGTAGTCTTTTGCAGTAAATTTTATTGAAAATGAGTTACACTGTCTTTTCTTGATTGTAAAACTCTTGGAGTCTGCTTTGGCTTGGCATGTTCATCTGGTGTACAGAAATGTAATTCCAAAAATAAGACAAGGTCTGGAGGATAATCAAACGAGATGGCTTACTTACTCGCTTGGATCAAAGTGAGGGAGACAGATAGAGAAGGAAAGGAAAATCGTCTTCGTTGACATATCATTCGGTAGCATACGTTTTGGAATGGAGATGTCATTCAATTTCAAATTTCAATGGAGGACAGGAGAAGACACTATAGCAAATGGATAGAGCTAAGCTGAGAGTCGCTGTATGCGACTGTTGTAGTTGTCGTAGCTAGGTAGCTGCCATCCTCTTCTTCTTCTTCATCTCCGTTACTCTTATTTCTGCCCTACACACTGACGACTAAACTGTACAGAGTCCACACAGTCCTCAGTCACATAAACCAGAAGAGAAATACAAGCTGAGCAAGCCACTAAGTAAGTAATATTATGGTGAAAGCTCCAGATGCTACTCCTCAGTCTCAGACTAGACATCTTGAACAATTCTCTTGTGGATGAGTTAAAATATCTTTCTTTTCTAACGGAATACCTACAGATATATATAGGAAGTAATAGACTGGAGAAGATATCAATCTAGAGGTAACAAGCATAGCTTACAATATCCGACAGAGAGGTGCAGAAAAGAAGAAGCAATGAGTTCTGTCGTTTAACTATTGATTGTTTATGTCTTTATCTCGAACACTTTTCCGTCCCAAATTGAAATCTTATACTTATTCTTAGCAGTCGCATTGTCCTATAAAAACAGATTAGATTCCCTTCAACATATACAACACAATGCTTGCAACAATATTCTCTTTTTATATTAATATTGATTTTGTGCCTGTTTTACAAAGACATGGAAAAAATTGCAGGCATATCACTTGGCCTGACTCTGACTTGACTTGACTTTCCTTGACTTCAGCTCCTACCATTTTCTCAAGTTTTTGGGGTCAGAGACTTCCCTTGCCTACTCTCTAAATCCTCCTATACTATACACATATTATACTACTAACAGTTCCATACTACAACAAAAAAGAAATGCAACAGAGAGAATAATATTATGTCTGCATCTGCAGTCCTGTCAGATTTACTAAGTCTACGGACTGATATATAAAGTGTTACTACTTGCAATATTAATACCAACTCTATACACTTATGTCTGGCCATTAGCACGACCAACTTTCAATTTTTCCACTGCACTACAATGCACATATTTTTAACTAGGTCTATAACCTAGTTTTTTACCAGTTATACTTCTGTCTGGTCTGACATGAGTCTAATACCACCTCCTGAAAATCTCGACGATTTCCAATAGTCCACAAAAAATGTCATTAACTACACTACACGAGTCTTTCAATACAGTCGACAATGCACTACACTATTGCTACTACTACAATAAGTACTCTTCTTAAGACCATTTAATTCCCTCCAAGTGGAATGCAATTTAATTGGAAAGCAAAGGAAAAAAGAGACAGCCCAGCGCATCCGGCTAACTTTATTAGCCATGTGCCATCCAAGAGTATGCACTTTCAGGTTTACGTACTTTTAGACTTGACACTTTCCTTAACCTCAAAGTTCCAATCCAACAAAAGATCTACCTCCTTACGCCATTCTTGACCTAATTTCCTTTTTTGCTCTTCTATTTACGATTGCATTCACTTCTTTAATCCGTTCACATTATTAAACCACTACAGTACAGTGCATTGCATCCAAACCTACTGCGTCATTAATACCTACCTAGTCTTTGTGTCATTGAGTCCCATGCGTATCTTCACATTATTATAGTCAACTGTTACAAAACGGAATGATTAAGTTGCCTGATCCTTAGGGGATGGCTAAGGGGCAGCAAAGGATCGTAGTTTCATTAAATCTCATTTTGCCCCCTCCCAACCCCGGTTGGATGGGGCAGCAGAGAGGTGCTGAACGGGACATCCGGCCGCTCCTTTAGACCTCATCTAAAATATAACATGTGCTCATAATTTAAATATCTCGCTGATGTACTGAAACTTCAAAACGTTTTTGTAATGTCAATATTTCTCTGTCTGATTTTAGAAAACAATAAAAAAAAACACATTTATTGTAGAGGAGACATGAAAAGGGAAATATTCTCAGTATAGCATTTGTGTAGTAAGCTATATTATACCATATGCCTACGCCATACCTGTACTTTATTAAATTGAAGTGACTGCAATTTGATCCAAAGTCATATTATGCATGTATTAGGTGCACGCTTCAAAGACAACCAAGGCTTTCAATATCAAAGTATTCAGGAACTCGTGTGAAAAGATAACGGGTGTATAGATTTGAGTTTGAATAGTCATTCTCATTCACAGCATGAATATTTGTAGAAATACTAGTACAAAAGAATGGCAAATAAAATTAAAATGAAAAACAATGCAAGCTCCCCTACAACATACAGGACTGCTTTAATTTTTTTGCCAACATTTTCTACTACGCACAGCTGTAAGTTTAACTGACTCTTTCTCTAGTTGTGCATGGTCTAGCAACAGCAAAAATAGGCAGCAAACAAAATCTGAAATCTTTTGTCTTTTTCTAACCTTGGTTAGTTGTAATGTGCATTGTTTTTGATATGCAACAAGCATAAATCAAATTAAAAGTTAAGGATTCCTCCACAATAATGTCAAAATGGAGAATTTAGTAAAAGAACCTTGAATTTGTATGCTAGAAAGCTAGTATCTGTATCAAATACCTTTATATATGGCAAAGGATGCCAAAGAAAGTGGAATCGGGATGTCTAAGTCAGTTAAGAAAACATTTTCGCAAGTACAAAGTAAAAAGAAAGCTTCTACCTTGTTAGGTATCCGAATCATATTTTAGTTTATAGCATGCAGTTTATGCATTTGGCTGTCTGTGTGCTTCTTGGAGAAAATTCCTTTGTGGCCTAATAATGTAATAATACGATGTTACAATTACATAACACTATATCAAAACGTACATAAATGCAATTGGACAAGATGAGAATGTTCCCATTGAGAATTATTTGGTGAAAGGTATATTTTATGCTAATGGCTTTGGTTTCACTGAATGGATTGCTTTGCTCTATATACTTCTTCCTGTCCCTCCCTTAATCTTTATAGACTAAAACTGGTTATGCAGCAGAGTTTATATTAAGTAATATAAGTGTGTGCGAAGGAAGTGATGGCACTATATGACATAACACTCTTCTTCATTGTATTGTATTGCAGCACACTGCATCGAATTGCATTGTTCTTGTGGAGTTTAGAGATGGTGCTATGTCTTGGATTTCCTAAATGGAACAGTTAGGATCTTACGTTCCAATGTCCTACATAGATCATTCTTTGAAATTTAGTACGTATTTAGATTCTCACATCGTAAATGCCAAAATATTTCAATTACTTTAGTCTGCACTGATATCGAGGATGGCCCAAATACCAGAATAAATGAATATAAGGACGTAATTTAATAGGACACATTTTGTGCACAGTGTGTGTAACGAAAGCATTAGCGTGTTATTACTTAGTGCGGAAATGACTTTGGGGCGATAGCACAAATAATAAATAAAAAGAATAAAATATAGAGTAGCTACTTATTCATTTGAGTGCTTCCTAGAAGAGATAGCCGTGATAAAGGAGAGGAGTCGCAAAGGGAGGCGAAGATGAAAGAAAGGATGTGGAAGTGAAACTGACCCAGGACAAGAGGAAACATGACATGCAGGAGGGAGAACAAAAGAAACAGGGCAAGGAAAGACATAACCATTTGGTTAAGTACGCCTTAAATTTAAAACGTGACAGAAATCGGACTTGAGTGGACCACATGCATGCCATAGTCGGGTCATGAAGAAGCCACAATCCGGTAAAAAGCCATAATAAGCACAGCTAAGTCAAAATGAGCCAAAAAGAATGCAATGAAATGAAAAGTTTCCTTTCATCCTCCGTCCTACAGCCCTCATTCACTTCCAACCAGGGAAAAGTAAATACAAAGAAAATACATAACATGTAAGTACAAGAATGGCCTTAGAAAGACTACCTAACAATAAGGACAAAGGAAACTCATCTTGATTAATAAAGAGACCGGATAAGCAAGCATATGTTCCCAACAAATATATTTTACCACACGAGTCAGACACTATTCCAAATCTGGATCTTTCGCAGGATCACAGCCAGCGGAGTTTAGCTATGATCATGATCAAGCACCTACTTTTATTTTGCCAAATGCCAAATCATCACAAGTACTTTCACCATTTATTTTCTCTGGGTAACTTGTTAGTAAGCACAACGCACACAGTACGATCAGGAAACTAGTTCACTTCACATTCCACTTTCCCTTTTCTGATGGTAACTCCCTAAGACAATTTTACTGATCTTTCGTCATAATTTTTACTAACGCAAACAAGACTTTTGTGCAGTGAAAGTAGGTGAAATTTTTATTTTACGTCGGTCAACTATTTAGTTTTCTAGATAGCAAAGTGTGTGGAGTGTGCATTAGAGAAAAAATATACCTGCACACTAGTACTAAGATAATATTTCATATTCTTTAGTATCTTTGCACCGGCACTTTGCTCGGTAGATACCACTTACCCTTTGTTAGTTTGTATCATTTATATAATTTTGGTTTTATATGATTCTACAGATTGCTCTTTGAAATTGTGTACTTTCTACTTCAAGCTCTGTGAAAATGCCCTGTGAAATTGAGATTTCTTACTATAAGTATGTAATTTTAATTACGGTATGCCTACCTGTTAAAACTACTCGAACTAATTTGTTTTGAGCATTAGCTATACGTAAGAAATACAATTCCACAACGAAAGCATTTAGATTTATGAATGCACACAGTATTTCACAAGCCCTGACTTCAAATATTATAGACACCTAAATAAATATAAAAAGGAGACCTACTGTGTCCGAATATGAGCGAGCATTAAAGATTTCTGGACCATCTCACAAATAGCCACAAAACACACGAAGTGCCAGAATAAGTAAGCCTCCATGGATGTAAGTAGCTAGGTCAAAACATTTTTTAAAAATAAAACTAGTTAAATACCTCCATAGTTGTCGGTTTAAAGCATTCCAGGGAAATTCCAGTCCCTCTAGTAGCGTAAATACTATAGACATAAACAATCGTTTCATCCACCAGCTCTCATTAAGTTCACATCACGGATATTTAAGTCTAATACAACATCAAAAAGTGAATGAATGAATAGCGGTGTCTACGCACTACTATAATACTAAATTGTAATCAGGTAATTATGCGACAGACATCATACCACATTATTACAGTTTCAATATTTAAGTATTTTTATAGACTGTCATAATCCGTGAATGTTCTAGAATGTGTAGATGACAGTTGTTGTAACTTTAGATGACAGTACTCTGTCACTATGCACATGTGTACGACTGCACTATAGCTACTAATAAATCTAGAATTTCTGCCATACATTTGCGAAATAAAAATAATCTTGATAAGGGAAAAGACGCATTCGTTATGCGTTGGTCATTAATGCGCAAATAAAAACTAAACTCAAGGATATATGTCNCATTTGCGAAATAAAAATAATCTTGATAAGGGAAAAGACGCATTCGTTATGCGTTGGTCATTAATGCGCAAATAAAAACTAAACTCAAGGATATATTTCGAAATAGGTAAATAATCCTCCATGCTTTACATTCGTAATACATTTCTTAGAAATATATCTCATCAGTAAATAAGTATATTATAGAGAAGCGGTTGACTGATCCACTTAGTATCTTTATGTAACTCTAAAATGAATCCGCTGTCTGTACCTGTCAGAACATCTAATATAATGTAAACGTACATATAAAATATCTAGACATGAAGTGAATTTTATTCTGTCCGAGGTAGGGGCGAAGGAATTAAAAGAACATTTTCTTGCAATTTATTCTTCTAAGAATGTTATTAGTGAAGCCCGCGGATTAGTCACTCACTGTCCTCTTTTCTCGTTAACTATTACATTTTAAGCGAATTCTTAAGCATTTGTTTGTAGATACTTTTTATTACATCTTTGTTAATGCATATAATGAACGTTCCAACATATACAATTACTTTATAAGAACTTGGAATTAAATCAACTTGCCATTATTGTAACTTGGCAAGGCATTATTAAAATAGATGCATACGTCACACAAGTCCAAAACCAAAACTTTCTCTCATTGCCTACTAGCTTAACTAGGTACTACATTATATATATGAGCTGTGGAATATTTCATTTCTAATGTAAAGGAAAGTAATCTATATGCCCACGCTGACATTCATACGTAAAACAAGTTCATCATGTAATATGGAAGAAAAAGTATGAAAGCTTAATTTTGGCAGATATTTTGTATTACATCTTTGTTAAAAACTTCTCATTCCCCTCTCCACCCAATAAGTAGTTTAATTCTGTTCTTAGTGCACCAACATTTTTCCTAAGTGTGTATGTGCGTGGGTAATCCGCTCTTTTTCCGTCAGAATTTGGTAAAAGTAACCAACTTTTTCCTGTCTCCATCCGTAGCTGCCCTTGGGCCATTTATCATGACACATAGACACTAACCAAAGTGAAGATTCTGAAAGTCGTTTCTAATTTTATACCCATCTCCGAATTTCAAGTAGAGCTTTTGTTCAAAACTGTTCCTAAAGTAAATAAATGAAAATTCTAGTCTAATGAATTACTTAGAATTGCCCTCAGGGAGTACCATTTTACTTCCTACAGATTTCCAATTTTTAATTATACAAGATACTGTCTACTTTCAGCAGTCATAAAACTATTAATTAACTTTAATTTGACATTATTTAATTTTCATATGTCAAAAAAGGTTTCGTGCCACAGCATAGGTACGGACGGTACGGTGTAAGTATGGACGTGAATGCACTACGCATATAATTCTAGTTAAATTATGACTGTGACAGATCTCTCCAAGGCCAATGAAGGAAGTTATTCGATAACTAACTTATTTTGTGAGATAATTGAATTTTCACTTACAGCTTTATCTTTCATTCTGTAGACTCGACAAAGTAGAAAAGCGTGTTGGCCAACGACTGTAGATATATTTCTTTGGACACTATAGTCAAAATATGGCATCGTTGATGGATCTAGTGACTCCTCATCATCATCTGCTGTGGCTGATTCATATTGACTTAACTTCCCTGTAGACGAACTCGTACCACCCATTCCAGCTGTAAGTAAATAAAAGAATTATACAAGTTATCAGTTGTGAAAATAATCATACATGTTGACATTTTATGAATTGCATTGTAGATATTGTAGATGGTAAATACTAAATAGTAAGCATGTGCAGCTGCATATTTAACATGAAATGACTATTATTTCCATTTCCATACAATTAATGGGTTACTTACGACGCGTGTTGGTGCTAATGGTGCCAAAAAATAATTTTCAGTTTCGTCACAATTTCTGCCAAAAATGACAATTTTTTTGGCAGACCTGGACTCTGGACGTTTCAGATAATTTAGAGTCGATTTGTAGAGTGATCGTTTTTTGGGTGGGGAAAACTTCTCCCCATTAGGGGTGTATTAGGTTTATACCTGTTACATGTACGAAAACTTAGGTACCACAAATCGAATAATATGACCTTCACACATAATGAAGAGCCGCAACGGAGGAAGGCCTGTCACAATACAACAACAGCTCGTCCTTAGATTTGTGAAAGCGGTGAAAGTCATCTCGTTCTAATTTCCGTAAGTTTTCGTACCTAACCTAACAGCTTAATTTAAGTTTTACTCCACCCAAGAAATGACCACCGCTAAATCGACTCCAAATTGTCTGAAGGGTCCAGATCTGCAATAAAAAATGTGACAGTTTTGGTACAAATTGTGACGAAGAAGGCAAAGAGGTAAGAAGTGTTTCAATATGTATTTGTATGAACGACGACATACTTTTAAGTATTGGAAAGTAAAGGAAAGCAAACGACAGACGTAGATTTTACATAATTAGGTTTAATTAATAAACATATAAATGTAATTGGTAGCGTCAAGAATTGAAAAGAAGAAAAGGCAATTCTCGGAGAACAATATCCTTCCTACGGTATTGCTACTTTTGCAACATACTGACTACTGACTGCGTAATTACATGAGAAGGGAAATTCGTAGACAAGAAACCCAGCAACTTGGTGGAGAGCAAAAAAGAAGTAAAATGTGGGAGGCTTATTAACTCATGACCCTGACTGTGACAATATGTACATTCCACTTGAATCCATATGCAAAATTATTGTGAAAAGCAAGTGAATGTATTGTAGGCGTAGGGAGAGCAATTCGCAGGAATCTGAGATAGTCTTCTCGTCTACTTGCCATAATAGTATTCTGTATTGGAAATGTTAGAGTTAGACCAAAGAAGGTTTCTCCATTTTACTTTCTCTGTGTAATTCTGCAATGTACATTTATTTACTTAGAGAAAAGGGAGTCGAGTATCAAACTCAAGTTTCTTCTAGCCAACTATAGGTTTAGGGAGGGAGTGGGAGATGTTTAGGCAAGGAAGTGAGTGGAGTGAAGTATCAGAGAAGACTGCATATTATAATGTAGAGTGACTGAGAAGACAGTAGTGCGGAGCCCAGTTCGTTGTTTCATGAAATGTCCATAAAAGAATGTCGGGAAGTATTTTGGTATAAAAAGTTTAATTAAGTCACAAGAGGACGTTTTCCATATAGAAAGTAAGAGAAAGCGAATAAGGAATAGAGTAAAAGGAGAAAGTAACGCAGGGACCATCTGCGTCTCGTTGCTTCGCCGTGCCATGCCATGGCTTGACATTATTATGTAGTTGAGAACAACTGAGATTTTCTTCTTCTCTTCTTCATTTCGTTACGCCTGCACACTGCAACAATATAATGCTCTTCCTCCTAATAATATGTAGATAATAATAGGCCGAACATATTTTCCGTTACAAAACTCGTATAAGGATCAAAGACAATAAGGAGAGAGGAAGAAGAAGAGACCACGAAGAAAAGCCTTGCTGTAAGTCTCGTATTATTATTTAGCTAACGTTAGTTATGCTAGATACATCATTATAACCAAGTAATTAGCTATATTAGCTAAGAGACTCACAGTATCGCACTAAAATAAGAAACTCATTAATCAGAGTCACTCTCTAACTAAAATCCACCACTAAATTCAACTTGGTCCAAGGAAAATACTTTATTTTCCCTTGTGAAATATTATTTTTCAGCCGTTTCCTTATATATCCTACTTATAAATTATTTGAGGAATTTTAAGTTACCCCATTTAGCCATCTACGTTCACTGTACACACTAATTAAATTGCAAAAACCAAATTCTTTCTATGTTTTATCTTCAAGGCCAACAATGCTTGAAGAACAAAGATCAGAGAGCAATTAGTTGGAAAAATATTCCATGCTGTAGAAGTTACGATTGTCACTTATGATTCAAAGTGAAGCAAAGAATGTCACAATATGTTTCAGCATAACTAAATGGCTGGGTTGGGAAGAAAACCATAAAGAACGTGTAGACTTTCCCTCATAAGTCGAGCTAATAACTTCTCTGGCTTGACACACTCTTCATGAGGACGCACCTGATTATTTGTTCTCAACTGTTTTACAACTTTATATATAATCTTTTCTTAGACTCTATATATAGGTAAGAGAAAACCAAATCTAATATTGCATCACACAACAGCACATCTTAGCCCATGTTTTCTTAGCAACTTTCCACAATCTTTACTTTATATTCCATTTTGTCATTCCTTTCGTCTCTCGTCGACAATTTCGACCCTCTGTCTTCTTTCTCACATCAATTAAGTCAACCAGCTCTTCATTATGCCCTTCTTCGTCCTCCAATTTGCTCCAGCTACACTTCCATTACAGCTCCCGTCCAACCCACAACATGACAATCAACTTTCTCTCCTTCCGGCCCATTTCTTATCAAGCGTATACTAAGGAAAGCGTATGCACACTTCTCTCTACATCCTAAAGGTCGCTAAAAGTAGATTGCCAATTCTAATGGGGCGACCAAACTAACCAACTAATAAATTTTGCAATCTTTTTTTATTAATAGTGAATTTCATATGTCAAGACACATCCTTCGGTGACACCTTTTCCACGTTCAGCTCCAAATTTACATACTAAATTAATTTTTTTATTCCTTCGTGGTGAAGCAAAAGATGTCTTGCAAACCAATCGATTATTTTCCTTCCACCTTCTTTTCCTCATAACTCCCTATTTCCCAGTGAATTTTCTTGCCGCGATAAATCAATTAATTTGAAATTGAAATATGGAGCGTCTGTATAACTTATATAAATTCTCTCAATAACAAGACATTTTCAATATCTGCCTCCAAAGGAATCTTTTCTCAAGTTGATTGAAAATTCTGCCAGGATACCTGTCCTTGTCAAATGCAGAATACTTGTGCTTAAGATCTCTAGTACCTAGTATTCCTCAATTTAGATATAGAACCCGGAAAGAAAGTTGTAGCATTTAGGTCAACTAACTCACAAGGTCTTTCGAAATAATTACAGTGTTTTGCTAATTTAAATATGCATGCATCTTCCTCCTAAACACGTTTTCCAAAATGCACGACAGAGAAGAAACGTGAAATGTGCAACATGATCAACAAAGATTTTAATTAAGCTGCATATGGCAGTTTATTGCTATAACATTTAATTGTTCGTAAGTATTTAATGAGCAGTAACTCATTTCCGCACTTCGTCACTTAGTTAAAGTTTTATACTTAGTTAAAGTTTTATAAAGATCCGGAGAGGTCATGCTTTGTTTACTTTTGTTTCCTTGTAGAAAGTAAACGACAGCAAGCTACATACATATGACAAATTACATGGATAGGATCCGTAATATTGACGAGCTTATAGAATCCATACAAGTTGAAAGCTAAAAGTCAGGGGAAAGTACTTCAGACATTTGACTGACAATGGCTGTACCAGAGTGATCCCAATTAAACATTGCTTTAAGTACATATCTGTAAGTTAAGCTTAAATGTAAGCTTAGGAACAGTAACACAAACAAACTTAAGCCGTTTCGACATGAAAACATTTGTAACAAAAAGGCTAACGACAGTAAAGAACAAGATAGTGAAACAGAAGAGAAGAAACAACTCCTCCTAACTTTATCGCTAAGAAATGACGTCAAATTTCACACGGTGATGCACACATCATCTCCTAACTTACATTATTATAAGGCCTTGTTGTCTGCATATTATTTCAATAGAAGCGAAAGAAAGCCTACACATTGTTTTTTTCTCAGCCGATTAGCTACACACCATGGCATGTTTTGCCAAGCGAGTGTCTTGTACCTACACGATCTCGTTTGATAAAAGGATATTACAACGCCAGATAGCAAGTTAAGGCACACTATGTTTTCGTCTCGCCTCGTGTAGTTTTTTCAGACAAAAGGCAATTGCTTCCAGGATTCTGATGACATGACAGTATGTCTTGTCTTTCTTTTGCGACCGTGACACTGGAACTGAAGATAAGTTAAGTTAACTCAATGCGATTTGACTGCTTTATCCTAGAAAAGTGGATAAAGAGAGAAGGATTTATTGCGTTAAGTATTACCATCCATTTTGGTAGTACAACCTTTTTATTTACATGGTACGCCGTACATTATAGTAGTACTTAGCTGCATAATACATAGCTGCTCAGTACGATACTAAAATGTACATCATGAAACATTAATGAGAGAGCTGAAACTACCCGAACCACGACAATTTTATTATTTATATTATCTATAAACAGCATATCTGCTTGTATTATTACCAATCCAAATTCTGTTTCAATAATTTAGGGTATTATTATTGACCTCAATCAATAGAATACTATACCCGTAAATAAATAATAAAATATGCACAAAATTACACTTAACTACTACCTATATAAATTATCAGGTATTATTATGATTCCCGATTCAACATAAATAGATACCTACCTAAGAGACTAATCCGCTTAATATAGACCTTCAGCTGTTAAGTTGCTTAAGGTACCTACTTACTTTTGTGATGCTGAAGAGAGTTATTTACTGATGAGACTTGTTTACAACTGTTTT
>JABASI010003677.1:0-15835 GCA_019776505.1 Tomocerus nigrus
AACTGTCCCACTGGTACAGGGGACCTCAACTCGTATCAGTCGTATCCATTGGATTGGGGAAGCCAACCTTAACATTCAATTTTATGATATTTTGTAAAACGTAATATACAGTTGTCAAATCAGTTACTTTCCCCCTTGCCTTTCACTTTACCTGCAGATAAAAAGCAAATGGCAAAAAAGTAAAAAAAAAAGTGTTGCTTTTTAAAGGGTTGCTATTTTACTTTTTTCTTAAAAAAGCATGGCTTTTTTGTTCCCTGGGCCTTATACCAAAGCAAATATCCAAGTATCGGAAATTGTGAGAGCTGGGTTAACGGTTGTCATACCTCTACTCTGGAGGTTAAGTAGAATTTCTTTAATTTTTGTTGTTATGTACGCCAAAAGCATAACAAATATTTGAGTAGGTACTCGTATCCGCTACATACCAAGCGGAAAATTTTAATGGCTCATCTGACTTTCTCCTACAAAATGTACAAAATATTATTCTATCTTACATTCCACACTACAATTTAGCAGGCTGTCATGTCAATCTAAAGTCGTTGATTTACGCTTTCAGTAGGAAAGATCAGGTAGTGAGCGACTCAGTGATTAGTAGGAAGATGCCTAATTAACTTCGTCAAACAAAATATAATTATATTAAAAATATTTTTTTTAAAACTAGGTATTTAAAAAAGCATTTTTGGGAATGTTCGGCCTTGCACGAGTTGTGTGACTTCGACGCCACTGTATTCGACCGGGTCCTAGTCCTGGGCCTGAACATTATTTAACCAACAATAAATAAATTGAGATTTTGCCCTACTTTAACAAATTCAGTACAGACAAAAAGTGTTTCTTATATTTCTCTAAAGTTCATAGTGCTGCAGTCTGCACTTTTTCCACTGTACTGCACTGCATATTGTGTGTTACTGTAGATTTTCCATGGGCTAAGCCTATCATTTATTTGTACTTTGTTCATCCTGCGTGACGTAGTGAAAGCGTCCGATCTGATGCCAAATGCCCCTGATGTCATATGAATTGAAAGTACCTTATAGATGATTCATGGTTTTCTGTCGCTTCAAATTCGACTGTTCTATTATAAGATTTCGTAGCTTTGACACCAATATGGCATCATAATATGCAACCAGTGCCATCAAAATAAGATTTCGACGATTACGTAATTTTTTTGCATTCGATTGTTTTTTTGATATTCGCATCAAAAAAGCTTTATCTGTGAATATATTATAGTTATGGTACCATAGCTTTATCTAATTGCTATTAATGATGTACGTACTGAATTAATGAACCCCAATGAAAATCCACATTAAATTTCACATCACAATTACTTAATTATATGCCCAAAGTCATATCTATAGGTACTTCTGCCTGGTACATTTGATTGATACTCGGTACGTCCTGACCAATATAATGTATAATAGTTGGCCAGCTTATTTACGAAGGCAATTTTCGAAACGGTCTTGCAGCTTATTATATACCTATATAGATGAATTCTGTACGGCATCACAATGCATAAAACATTCCTGGTATAAGGTAAATGTAATTAACTACATGTATAAAAATGTAAATAACTAATGTTTTCCAATTGTTCAACCTTCAAAAAATCACGTTAAACAGATCTCCTTTAAAGATGTACACCTACATTATAATATCACCATATCCGGAAAGGTTTATGCATTAGCATGCCGTAATGATGCCATGCAGAATTCATCCACATACTTCTTGATGCCGTGCAGAATTCGCCGACATTTTCCCCTTTTACAGATACCTAAAGTGAAAGGCAACGGTGAAAGTAACTGATTTGACGACTATATTAGGTACGTGTAAATGTGCACCATAAAAAGCAAAAAAAAAAGCAATATAGGCTATTTTACAAAAAAGGCAAAAGCAATTCCTGGTACTGCCACATTCGTCAGTATACGGTATATAGAGTGTCCTGAAAATGTTTGGGGTCTAATGTTTGGGTTAAATTCACAATTCTAGGTTAAATGTTTAGATAAGTAGGTAGTAGGTAGTTGTTCCAAGTCTAAAATTTCGTTCTTACTCATACTAAATACGTATTCTTTGACGAAATTATGATGATCATTATTTTGAGAAACAGTGTAATGGAATTGCTTGGCATTTGAAAATACAACTAGCGTTGACACCGACGTGTTTGTTGTCCTCATAAATCGTAATGTAAAATGTAACTGTTGTTCAGTTGTCGACCACAAAGAAAATGACTCAGAAACAACAACTTTATATGCAGAGAAGGAAATGTGTCTTCTTCATAAACCACTCATTTTATTAATAGTATTCAAAAATACTGAAGAAAATGAAAAATAATAGCGTCCCAAATATCATCGAATCGGCATTCATGTAGATTTTATTAATAGATTTAAAAAATAGTCCTACCAAATAAACATAGGCAGGTACAATCAGAAACATTACTCAAATATAAAACAATATGCTCACCTAACGTTTATCATTATTTGTAATAGACATAATATATATAATTATTTACTTAATGTAATGGTAGACATAGTGCTAACAATGTATTATTATGCTAACAATAAAATGACTCAATTGAAAATGTAATGTCAAGCGTGTTTTTCTCACAAATTCGAAGAGTCCAAAATCTATTGATTATGTTTTGAAGCAGTTCTGTTCAGTTGACTTTAACGAAAGAAAAGAGAACATTTGGTTTGAAGGAGCTCTTTTTTTTTCGGACGAAGTTTTAGCAGTTTGATGTACCTACTCGAAAGTTCTTTAGCTTTTCATGCCGATGATCATAATAATCAGATATCAGATAATGTACATTAATGGATTTTTAAAGATCGTTACGATCATTGTTGTCCCTTATAGTATTTATATTTATAGGTACTTTATCAGCTTTATACTACTTGAGGCCCGCTTTACACTAGACGGTATTACGAATTAAAATGCCAATATGGAGTATTATCAGCATAATTAGCTGCCATTCTATATGACGGATAAAACTGTGTCTTATTGTATGATGGCATTAACATCGCAATATAACTGGATGATAACTATTATTATTTTAAAAATTTAACAAAAAATGGCTATTATTTAATAGCTGTGTAACAGAAACGTGTCTGGTAAAATACAACAAAACCAGTCAACCAATAAAAAATATTGTGTCCCTTATCAACAAATTAGCGAAAATGTATTTTTCCATTGAAATAATAACAATATAATATTTTTATAAAATGTTGCCCCTGCCTGCAACATCTGCATCTGCCTGTCGTCGAAATACATTAGTTTTCTCGGCAAAGAGATGACTGTATGTGTATGCATGTCAGATATGCATCTACTAGTTTAATAATTAGGTTAGTTATATCCACGATGAACGCCTAACAAAATCGCTACCTACTATCCTCTACTTTTAGAAATCCAAATGTGTATTAATATTCGTAAATGGGCAGCTTTGAGTAGGTAATGAAATTGCAACATTATTGTGTAGAAATCACGATGAATTATGCATCGTGGTCGCAATATATTTAATATATATATTTAATTTTGAATACTAATTGTTTAAACATCCACATAAAGGAAGTAATTTTTAATATGTGCTAGTAACACGCAACTGATTATTTAGTATTTCTTATGGGTACGATTTTGCGAAATTCGTTGTTTGACGTTTGAACAGTATAAAATATGTTCATAATATTTTTAAATTGAGTTGGATTACTGAATTAGAGAACTCATTTATATCCTAATATAGTAACTAAAATTCTAATGCGACTGAAGAACATCTTGCTCGGCTCCATTGCTTGAGTGTAAACGTAATTTGCTGAAGCAGTAGAGCAGTGGTTGAATAACATGACCAGCATCTTAAAAATATAATTGAGACTAAAATGTTCTTCCCATAAAATTTGGAGATATTTCCGTAAATCCTATTTTTTTGTGAAATTCTACGAAATAGTTTTCATTTGCTGGAACTTCTACGTAACAACCAAACACTCCTGTAAAAATACGACAGCATACATTTAGAATGTAAAATACAAAATTAATCCACTCATTACTTAATCGGTCCACTGTCACCTTCATTAACAAAATAGACTATGTTTACTATAAAAAATGGACACTAAAAGTAGGCTATAAAAATTAAAAGCGTTACCGTTAGCTCTGAGGGCGGCCAAGGCGCACGTGAGAAGTCTTTTTGGAACACTTGGGTCAACTAATGGCGTTAAAATTGCAAAGCGTATCTCAGCCGGATAATTCATCATTACCTCTTCAGGTACATCACGGATATCGGAGTGCACTGTTGATACCACCGACTAAAAAATAGAAAGAACCAGCGTTAGAACATTGGAAGAAAATAAAATTGCAGCTAAAATAATGATAACTCTTACATTTGCAAATTCAACTCCACTTCCGGCAGACATCGGGTATTTTTTTCGTAATGATGTCACCCACTCTGATTTGAGTTTCCTCCGAAATTCCTTTCCGTTCAAAACTGCCACAGTTATTCCCACTACAACTTCATTTTCGTCCTCAACGACGAAGCTTAAGTCTGCGTTTAGACTTAAAAAGCCTCCAAGTTTTCTATAAATCGCAAATTTGCATTTCATTCCAAAAAATAAAATTGACCATACGTCGTGCTAATCTTTCTTTGAATTCACTTACATATCTCCTGGAAGTTTTGGAAATTCGACAAGTTCATCGGCAGCACTAAGCCCATCTTTGAAGGTGACCATACATATTTTGTAGATACTTGCTTCGTCTTCACTTCTGTAGGGACGGACTGTATATACGCAGGAACTTGGCATATCGGGGGCTTTGTACATATACAGATCAGTTCCACGATCAACGGGAATCAGCCTCTGTTGCAAACAAATATTTGTGAGATGAAGATTGACAATCAAATAATTGCCAAAATCAAGAGCTGCAGAACACAGAAATATAATATTGTTGCCTAGTATTAACACGATATAATTACTTGTAACTCAGCGGTAAGACCACCACGGATCACCCATGGCTCCTGATCCCCACTTGTAAATGCTTCTCTCCAGCCCTTAGAAAACCCTGTATCAATAACAAGAAATATTCCCAATTACAAGTTCGTAATATAAGTAAACAATATTTAACCATTAAATTCAAAATTATTTGGCTAAAACCAAAGCTGGAATCCAAACTGATTATGGACAGCATTATATTGCCGGATTTCGTCACTACAGTCACTGAATTTTACGCGTGCTCTACACTCTACATGGAATAGCCAGCCTTTCATATATTTTCGAAAGAGAAACAGACAGATATCATAGAAAGTTTACTAATAATGCAGTATTAGAATTTTTTCGTCAATTAAAAATTTACCCTCCAGAAATATTGATTTTCTTAAGACTGAATAATAATTGCTTCACAAAATATATTCATTCAAAGGTTCAAAAAATACAGTTGTAAAAATTTACATTACTGAATGGCCTTTATGACCGTAGCCGATCTAGGTTTAAATTCTTGCAAAACTTAAATAAAAATATATTTTTATTCCGTTTTGTTCAGAAACAATTAAATTACTATTGTTAAGTTTAATGAAAAAATTACAATTATTTAAAAATTTCAAAATATTCGACAGTTATTAACACACAATGCCGACATTGTTTGTTTTTAATCAAAATACATTCGCACCTACTTGTGATTGAATGATAAGGCCTCCAATTTCGAGTTGTACGGTAGAATTGAAAATTGAAATGAGCGAAAGCATATTAAAATTTTTTTACTTGGACTTCAAACCAGCACTAGAAAGCAGGCTAAGAGAGGCAAAACAACATTTAGTAGACTACCAAGCATGCTAAAAACTGGAACGTATAGCTGGTGCTCAGGTAGTTGACCTTTTCAGACTTTCGGTGTGTAGTTCGAACCTTCTAAGTAATTCTACAAAAGTTAAGAACACAAAGGGACTACACTATTTTTTAGAAGTCTTTACCGAAAATCAAAAACTTTATTTTCCTGACTATTTCAAATGTACTAAAAGAAGGAACATGTTTAAATCAACTGAATTGAAAACAAGACTGGGAATGAGAAGTAAATACTTTTGAAAAAATCCACATGATACAATAAACAAAAAATATTTTCCACACATCATAATTTCTGGATATATATTTGAACTTAGCAAAATTTCTTAAATAAAAGAGTGCTCTAAAAATTATAAACTGAAATGTATACATTTGTAATGCAGCCATGCAGCAGATAATGCTGAAATGCAATCAAATAATAGCGTAATTATAACAACCGATTAAAATGTAAACTGACAATTATAGAGCATGAATTAAACGTTTACAATCGATTTTCAGCCGAATATTACATTGTTATAATGAACAACTCAATGGCAGCACTTTTGTATTCAGATTTCGAATTTGACTGAACTATCGGACGAGTTTCGGGTCATTAAAATGAATAAATTACGGACAATGACTGAATTAATGGCATTAATGCGAAAAACTAAAGGCCATTAGTAGCATCCACAGTAAACTGTAACCCCGGCAAAAACAAGAGTGAAAGCAACATTTAAGAGATAACAAATAACAGAGACGAGAAAATAGATTTGCCTACATGTATAACTTCCATGTACATATGATGTCACATTGGCAGGGATTTGTCCCAATGCTGCGAAAACAAAAAGAGGATATCCCAATTAGTCAAGGCAAACTTATGGAATATAAACTTTGTATCTTACATAAAGCTGTGTAGCATAAATTAGAGAGGCAACAAACAAATGGAGTGGTAGGCAATCACAAATAAATAAATATAGATATAGTTCAGTTCACAATTTACACATCGCAAGAAAAGTAAGCTTTTCCCAGTTGAGAATTATAACTAAGGTGGTACATTGAAGTAAAAGTCTCTTGATAAGCGCATACATTAATTAACCGAGTCACACAAACAATTAAGAGAAAGAGTGGCTGCAGCTTAAGCTATTTTGAAAAATTGGATCGAAGCTTCAGCAACTGACAACTTAAACAGTTACTACATACTGATAATTTTATGATTTTTTGATTTTAAGCGGTGGCATTAAAAGAAGCAAATCAAGACGTCTCATAGTAAATAGTAAACAATGAACACTTGTACATTAAGGCATATGATAAAATTATAATGTGAAATTTAAAATAACCCCAAGAAAAAATTCCTTACCGAGCCATTTGATGTAGGAATTCAAGAGAGACACAACTCCTCGCATGTCCCAGATATAAGGATACAGTTCATATAATAGCTCTCTATTAGAGATCGAATTTAATTTCGTCAATAATCTATTTAAATTTTCGGTTGATTCTCCAAATTTTAGTGCCCGATTGAACCATTCCATAACCTTCGAACAAATAGAATCAGATATAGATCTTCAACCTTTCATTTAACAGTAAATTAATTATTAATACCTCAGGCTTTGACTTGTCCCTAGCTGAAACTCCTGCCACGAGATTCGAATTTGTTTTTAACCATTGAAATTCTGTCAATATTTTCAGTCCTTGAGCTCCGTGCTCAAACGGTAAATAGAAAAGGTCACAAAGAAGAAGAATATCATCTGCATTCAGCTCATCTTCTTGGCTTGATTTCAAATCCTCATCAACAGGTGTTTCCACCTACAAGTTTCAATCAAAACAATTGTATTAAATGTAAAATTGAAGTACTTAAATAAAAGATTGTTTTTGACACCTGCATAGATGAATGAGGAGTATTTGGTTGATTGTTTGCTCCGGATCCCTCAGGTTCCGAATCTAAATTCATTACACTTACCGAGGTACTACTTGTGCACGCTACTTCCTCAGGGCTGGACATATCCTACAAAACAAAAATATATCAATCCTCATTTTCTATACCTTTCAAAATTATTTAATTTATGCTCCCATTTATTTTTCAAAAACATTTCCTACTGCCTAGAAAATCGAAGGCATAAATAGTTTACTAATCCATCTAGGTAATCAATTTTAGATCATTAATTTAAAATTAAGACATCTGATAATTTGTTCGTACGTCAGCTTAAATATTTTTACACGGTAAAGTTAACATGCCATAGACAATAAATACTGCTCACTTGCGATCGTTCTGCACTGTCAACCATAAGAACGTCTTCCCCTGATTTGTCGGGAACAACGATCATTTGTTCAGGTGGTGACCGATTAGGTGGAGTAGCCGTATTATAGTCCATTGGCTCAAGACCTGAAGACTGATTCTATTTATGCAGGCAAACCAAAAAGCTCATTAAAAAAGAATTCATTTGAATCCAAACGATTTTTCACAAAACGGAAGCAAATGCAAAGGAAAAGTATACAAAATCCAGGCGTTCCAAAACACAGCTTGACGATATTCTACAAATGCTTATTACATAGAGGGGAGGTATTTTTGATCATGCAACATTGTCAAAAATTTAAAGCTGTACAGTGCCAATATTTAGCAAGATTGCCCTTGAAAGCCGCATCATTCTATAGTAAAGGTTGCGTAATACATGTCATCAAAGCAAATCAGCATTTTAAATTAAATTGGATTTACTATTAATCTTGGAACATTTTCATTGGATTGCATCAGCTGGACTTAATGTTTGCGGAAGTTGCACAAACATACTCTGGTACTGTTCATTTCTTTAACAGCTAAATAAGTCTACTTTTAAAATATTTTGCTGATTATAGAGAGGAACAGTTTCAAATTTCAATTATAAATAGGCAACATTATTTATGACATTCACAACGGTTAATAATGAATAGACTGAAGATGCACGCCACCAAAAACACCACATAACACACGGCCACAATTAAAAAAAAAACTAAATACAGTACATGCTACAGTTTACAAAAATAGTGGCAGACCATACGTTCCATCGGGTCAAAAATTAACAAGCAGATTATATAAGCAATTGATTATTCAGTAAAATAAAAACGTACAAAGGTATTTACGTAATGGATATTAGGGCATCAAGTATGGTAGGTAGTTGATAGTAGGAATCCTACCTAACTATGTCATTGATGAGCTTATCTTAGGCACCGAGGTAAAAAAATCCTTACTTTCAATATTACTTTTATATCAGAATACTGAGAATACAACCCCAGGCAACGAATCGTTCAAGAGTAACTCTTTCTAGCGATATGAGTATTGAGTAGTAGTAAAAATTCAAGCCGAATTCGTATTCAATAATTGTTGATCTCACAATTATGGACTATTTAATATGTAGCCAAGATTTCCTTAATTATTAATGATTAATAATTAACCATTATCCTGGCTACTAATGAATTCGTTTTTGGTGGTGAGCTGTAATTTTTGCATTTAATAATATTTCAATTTCAACAATCCGCATGGGTATCGACATTTACCTCCTCGTCAGAGATTGATAAATTAGCTAAACCAGAGCAAACAGAAGAAATTGAGGATGAAGAATCCATAGACACACCATCATCATCATCCTGAAATATTCTCATCATTAATATTTTTGAAGTTTATTTTTCATTCTGAACCATTCACTTACTGTCAAATCAATGCTGCTAACATCAGGCCAATAATTTATATTGCGATAAAATATTATATAGTTAAGTATGCCACGACCATTTTACAGCAATTGGCTGTAAAAAGGGCTTGAGATTGTCACTAAATTGGCTAACGTGCACGCAATACGCGATTGATTAATTATTTCCTATTGCCACCGTTGGTCCAGTAAAACATTTTACTGTGGAAATATTTTTAGGGCAGAAAAAGTATTTTGTTTACGTATACAGATAAATGAAATCTAAATTCTAAATGCAATAATAAAACAGGAATTGAAGTAGGTAGGTGGATAACAATTATACAGTAAAAGTGTATTCTGTAACTATTTCGGCCAATTAATTTTCTAATGACTTTATAGTAATTCCTGCTTATTCTGTAGCGTTCAAAAATACAAGCCAAAAATTATAAATAAAATCCTCAGCTTGCCAATATTTGTATTTGATATTTAAAAACTCTTGGGATTGTAAATAAAAAAGTCTGATTATTACGCATGGAATGCGCGAATGGAGTGTAGAATAACGAAATCTCGTTAATCTTCATTCGCTTTTTTAGGACGGGGTCAGGGAAAATGTACGAACTGTTAAGGAATTAGTAAAAATCCACATGCAGAATTAGCCCTAATAAAAGGCGTATGCAAGCCAAGTGTTCTATTATTCTGTTACTTACATACACAGGTAACAGCAATAATATGGTGCTACTAAAGCATACAATCTGTGCATAGTATTTACACGTGCAGGTTCAGCCCAGTTGCAATTTAGTTAATAGCGTCACATTTTATTTTTAAAGCAAACCTGGGGCGTCTCATCCGAGTTATTCTTTGCAGTCGGATGCTCTATTCCTGGCATTGACACTACATCGTTAATGCCAACGTCATTGTTGGAACTCGACCTTACTGCATGAACAAAGTCTCCACATACAATCTAAAAATTCAATAATAGATTAAAACACAGTTGAAAGCATCGATAACAACAACGATGACAACATATAAATGAATCCAATGTGTTAGAATATTTCGAATTCGTAAACCTTATTTTCCGAGGCCAGGCTGTTCATTACTGTTGACGAAGGAGTAGGTATGATAATATTGTTCCCATTCTGTGTGAATATAATACAGTATTATTATTATCGGTGCAAAGTAAGTAAATACCTAGCTACCAGACAATATAACATAATATATATTTAATATATACATATTTTAAGAAAAAAACTTTGTATTCAATCATTTTTTTGTGCCTTTTACTAGTACTTTCAGTTTTCCTTTTCAAAAACATTCATTTGAGTCATCAATCATTTGAGTCTTCAAAAACATTCATAAATGTCTTTAATAAATTCAAAAACCGTCACGACAATTTTATTACTTATGCATTAACTTAGATAATTTTGTAATTATTTCTCAACGATGTACCTCAACAATAGCGTTCAGTTCCCTGGCACTGCAATTTACTGTAGGTACACTCGGAATTGTAGAAGGTAATGGATTTGGAACTTCAGTGTTTGTAGTGCTAGTCATACTAATACAGGTATTAACAGATGGAATAAGCGGTACTGGTGCAGCGACTATTTGAGGTTTAACCATTGGCCCCCACATTGACTTGTGCTTTTTGAATTCTGCCAGCCACTCCTATTATTCGTTTAGCACATAATAATGGGAAAATTAGCATTCACACATTAAAAATGTTAAATGACAAGATCAATAACATGCACGATATGATATTACCTTTATTGCTCGTTTAAGTGCCACTAGTGGATGGTAGACGTGAGGGTCGAGATTTTCTGGTACATGCCGATTTCCATATTCTGTTTCAGTCTCTAATTTTGCATCCGCATTCATTGACTCTTCTATAAAGCAATAATACGAGTTGAAAAATTCAAACTATGAATTGATACAGTTATCCAGTTACCCAGTAGAAGTGACAAATATAGTTGGTAGTTGGTATGGTACGTAATAAATATGTAAAATAATGTTAACTATTTCCCACCAATTTTCTTTTTTGCATCCACTGAACAACGACTCCATTGTGCTAAAGTGTGAATAGCAACAAAATTGGCACCATACTCACAGTTTGGATTAGTTAAGACCCCTCTTAGCCTGGGAATTAGTTGTGGTGAGCGGCCTGCGTACGGTCCCAAAAACAGACGTTTTTGATCGTAATCATTAGCATGCAAATTGTCCCAAATTACAGGTGGTCGACGTATTGCTTCGGTAACTTCTTCAATCGATTCAACCGTAACATCTTTAGAAATAACTTTAGGGCCTGTAAAATTTTCAAGAAACATTTAATGAAGGGTTTAACAATATTATGATTTAAATCACGGACCCCTAAATTTAGTCATTGGAAGAATCTGAACAAATGATTGGTATTTCAATCTTTAGTACAAAAATTTTAAGTGTACGGTACTCATTTGGAGAAATCTTAGTAAACTTAGTAATCTTAGTAATTAGTAAAAGATTATAATTATGACATTTAACGAACAAGATTTCTGAATGAGCTGTCTGTTTAAAATTTGCTATTTTTGGCGATGATTTTAGGGAAGCAAAAAAAAGAAGGATTAGAACTTTACCTGTCCACATAATGTCAATTCTAAGGTCGAGTTTTGCTCCAATAGTTTTTAGATATTCGGAAGTTCTGACATTTGGTACTGCTCTTGTTGCACAATATTGAGTAGGGCAAAAGAGAAATCGACTAACATTGATGTGCTGGAATGCTTCATTGGTCACAGACACTTGGGCATGGGCAAAAGACTTAAACATTTCCTTATCTGCTTTTGACATTTCTGGATCAATGTCATCAAAGAGTATCGCAAAGGCTGTGCATCCCAACTGGTTCACCTAAAAGAAAAGAAAAAGTATGAATAGTGAAGTACAACTACAAACTAAATAATATTATAGCTTCTACTTATTTAGTAACAGGTGGAAGGACAATATTATCAAAACATTGAGTTTCAGTTCAACAAATTGTAAGTTTCAATTTCAGAATTTTAGAATAGTTATTTCAGACCAAACCTGTTCTAATTTCCTTTTTAGTGCAGTAACATCTTTAGAACTTGAATATACGATGTCTAGACCTGGAGAAATGGCATAAATAAATCTAATTCCACTTTCTTTGGCTGATGTTATGAGACTATTCAGATGGTCGGCCTCTTCCACAGTGTACAATTCACGCCAATACGCTCGATGTTTATAGTCATCCTTAGGAGCATATAAATAGGAATCCATACCCCACTTTTTCATCCTTAAGTATTAAACATTCGTAGACATTAGCATAATGAATCAAATTGTGTTGAATGCAATGTAAATAATTAAGATTTTTCTGCTAACTTTTGGAAAAGATCCTTCCGTTGTTCGGTTGTCCATGGCCTACCATAGAATCCTACGACAAAAAAAGTTTTTATGTTGATGAAGCTAAGTATCTACACCAAAACCATCAACTAAAACGCACAATATATATTGACTTGATGCATATTTAAAAGTAGCTAGTTACCTTCCACGACCCCACAGATAAAATCGTCATCACGATTAAAGCTATTCCGTGAGTCCATAATGTTATTGTTATAAGTGTCAAATACTCTGTAGGTTTTTATGGCTGATTTTAATGGGTCCGAGTCTAAAAGTAATCAAAAGAAATACATTTTATTGTTCAACTAAACTTTTGTTCTGTACGGCAGGAACTTGTGATGGATCGTTTCACACATACTTAACTAGCAAACGGGTCATAACACTATCTACGAACTAATTAAATTAAATATTTTTGAGTTTTTAACATTTGCGAATTTACTCATTAATAATTGAGGGTAACGATGTTATATCGGTATTGAACGCATCTAAATAACAAAAAAGTTATCATCATTCCAATTTTCGATAAACAAAAATTAACAGCGGAAGATTTTGTTTTCAAGCAATGTACAAGATTTGATTTTGAAAATTGTCGTTGTCCGCCAACTGCCAACAATTGTGTTTGTGCGTTGGGTCATTGGGTCTAACAAGATTTACTAGCTATTGACCAGGGAAATTGATTACCACCATCAACCGCTGCTGCAAGTAATTAACATCATGGTCAGTTTTTAGAGAGAAGCATTCTGAAGGTAGTCTGCTTGAAGTGTGTACTGACAACTGAATAATAATTTTCAAAAGCAAGCATCTATGTTCTATACTATACTACATGTCATGTCGTCACACCGCTGTACATGCATATTGATATTTAGACTTTTTTCATTTATTAATTTGGTCGCTAATGTTTTCTGTGCAACATGAATAAATTTAACTTACAAAGCTTAATGATTAAAACTTAAATTATTTTAAAAAAACGAGTTTCTGCTCAACCAGCATGAAGTGATCCTCATGGCTGCTTTTAACATTTTTCAGTTTTCTAAAATGTTGATCAGATACAATAAAAATTGTGAAGAGGATCAATGTGAATGGTGTTTGTGTTTGCGTTAATGTTATACATAAAGTGGTCACGAGAACGAAGCAAATAAAAATATCAATGGTACATTTTATTAATGAGATAGGCACCTATTAAACACAGTGCGATGACCCAAAGGAGAAATGTAGATTATTTTATTTTCTAATTATCAGAATTAACCGTCGGGTGAATATTGAACCGAAGAAACTCACCTTAGTTAGATTCTATATTATATTAGTTATATGTATAAAGGAACAGCTATTGACTTAACCGTTGAAGGTAATTTTAAGAATTGATATTGAATTTACACGTACAGCTAACTAACTTTAAATAAAATCTATGAAATTATCAATTGATTAAAAATACGGTCGTTATGATGTGAAATGTGAATCTGTTTCTGTCATCTGACAATGAAATGAAATACCCAACACAACAGATTTAGCAACTTCCCTCCTATTGCTTAGCTACAACACTGGCCTATAGAAACCATGTACAGGGTAATTGTATTTCGCTTGACTTTTTCACAATTTACTTACTCCATTAGGTCTTATATATAGTTTTATCTTGGTAGCATATTTTTTTGGTCAATCGAAATCAAGTTAAAAGTATCAAATCATGTAAATAAATAAATAGAAGTAAATAAATCAGATAATAAATAGGCACTCTAAAGAACAAAGGAACAGGCATATATATTTTTTACACTTCCCAATTTATTCTTAAAAAATATTAAAATGGTGGTTTTTATTGATTGCCATGATATAATGTTTTAGGAATATACATTGAATAAGTAAACGGTAGATGTTTTCAATTGTTCGGGACAATTTCTGTCCTACGCAATGGTAGTTTGCTATACTATGTATAATATCAGGTTGATGCTTCGGCAGACAGAAATATATGCTGACCCTGTAGAAAGCTGAGCAGGACTTCTATTTCCAGTCTTTCTAGATGTTTTACTTGGTGAGTATTTCATAAGGATTTATATATATATATATATTCCTACGTGCATTATCTTATAGCAAGGTTATATTTTTACACGCTTCCATAATTATAAATACTGCCAAATTATTTTCATATGACTTTTTCAGGGGTAATTTGGGTAATATGAACCTGTAAAAATGGTTATAAAATGCAAATAAGGAAGCCGAGAATATTGGAGACATAATTTGTACATAATATGATATGACTATGACCATAGCAAATCTTCATGACCCGACAACATTCTTAAATCGCCAATCACTGAGTTGCCACTTGCCATGGATTTATTTAGCTATATTTAACTGCCAAAGAATGCAATAATATATATTTATTATATGTCATATCGGATGCAGGATTTTTATCTTGCAATCCCAATTGATTCAATCCTATGCCGGAAATTCCTTTACAAATCTCCTGACTACCTGACTGCTTCCGAGGACACTCCCGAGCGAGCGCCAGATAAAATGCAATACAGGTTGTATTACCGATTGGTTGTAACAGGGTATGATTTGAATTCGGAATTGAAAATGCCATCAATTCACCAAAGACTGTAAATAAGAACCCCACAATCTGACAGCCCTTGTGAAACATTCGGATAAGAGAATTATAGGTACCTACCAAGGTACCTACTACGGCACAGTACTATTTAATAGTAGTGCATTTAATTAAACATAATAATATGGCAAAATCATCAAATTGGAAGTATTTTAGGTATCAGGAATAAATAAAGTTATGACATTGGTAAAAGGCGTGTAAATGTTTCGTATAGCGTAATTACTAATTACCGAACAGAAGATGACTGAAATTCAAAATAATTTCAGATTTCATATAAAAAATCTTGGATAAATCACAGTAAAATCGGTATGTTTGCCCTCAAGAACTTTTATTACAGATTATTACATAAAATCACATAAAATTTAACATGGGATAGGTGTAACAGCTTGTAACAAACTTTTGTACCAGAGTGTACCAGAAATGAGACAAATACAACAAAT
>JABASI010003678.1:0-15834 GCA_019776505.1 Tomocerus nigrus
AGGAATTGAAGCAGTACGATATGTACAAAATAACAGATCGCATTCAAAGAAATTGAAGCAGTACGATTTGTTCAAAATAACTAACAGTAGTCAAAGAAATTGAAGCAGTACGATTTGTACGAAAGAGATATTATTGGTCAGAGGAATTGAAGCAGTACGATACGTACAAAATAACTAATAGTAGTCAAAGAAATTGATGCAGTACGGTTTCCACAAAAGAGATAATAGTGGTCAGAGGAATTGAAGCAGTACGATTTGTACAAAATAACTAATAGCAGTCAAAGAAATTGAAGCAGTACGATTTGTACAAAAGAGCTAAGGATTTGAAGCTGTGCGATACGTACAAAATAACCAATAATAGTGAAAGAATTCGAAGCAGTACGATATGTACAAAATAACAAATTCCATTCAAAGAAATTGAAGCAGTACGATATTTACAAAATAACGGATCACATTCAAAGAATTTGAAGCTAACCGAAGTATCCCACAATCGCATGTTCCTCAATGTTTCTCAAGCCCCTACACTTCTCTTGTTCCAGTTACCCTATAATATTATCAAGGTCCATGGTAGTAACACACCCTGTGAAATGGTGTAGTTATGTATAAAACGTGCATCTATGATAGGGCGTTAAATAACATTACTCTTTGTCTCGACTTTAAATATACTGCTGCGTGTGGTGACGATTTAGTAAGAATTAGAATAGAGTGATGATGATGTATCATTATCTTCATAATAATATTATATTGCAGAGCAGACTACTAAATGGCATTGATAGATAGATTGACATATTTTAGTGTCACTAAAATGGCTTCCTTATAAATACATTGGTTTTATTGTTTCTTTCAATGCGTGACTAAAAAAAGTACAGAATGCATTTTTAATGCTAATTGGTATTGGAAAAAAATTATAAATCATTGAAACCCATTAAATGGTTTTACAATAGGCAAATCGTTTCTACGATTTAAGTATGAATCTTCCACGTTGATGACACTTCTAAAAAGGGTAAATCGTTTAATCTTTTAAGTTCTTAATTATTCATGCATTTTGAGAAATTACTTAGTTTGCTAGTAGCGAATACTTCAATTTTAGTAGCAGACTACAGACATAGTGCATTGTGTACATTTTATATGTAAATAAAGATCAGAAAATATTATATGTACATAGTACAAATAGAAAATGTATTAGTAGATATTATTCTGATACTATAGGTTGGTTGTGTTATAAAACTGTTCTCTTTTAGGTACCCTTCTATTTAGTTAGAATACAAAGGTTATTTCCATATTTATTAACATAAAGGAAGAAGAACGAAGGTTGTACGTTTTATGCATCATATCAAATATGACAATTGCGTCTAATAACAAATTGCAAAGACCGTCATAGGCAGGAATGCATTTGCTTCCACCTCTGTGCAACCATGATGTTCTAAAGGTCAAACCTAACATTATTTAACGAGTAAATAAAAGGGAAATTAATATTTACCTAGAATAGGTACCTACATGCTTTTCGGTAACTCCTCATTCCTCATTGCTCATAATAGTCACTCAATGCATAAATTAAGATATTCTCATATACTAGGGGCATTTTAGGCGAGTAATGCTAAAAAGCTTACAACTATTTCGGTTAGAGACAGAAGAGCTGGTGATTTTTTATTGTGTTTTCGAGGTTTTTTAATTTAGAATTCGTTTATAAGCACAATTCAACATTGCAAATATCCACACGGTTGTGATAGTTGTGAATTTGTGAATGATTTTGAGTTTCACTGATTCATATAAATTACAAAAAATGAAGGTAGAAAAGAGAATAATGGTTTATGCACGACTCGACACAAATAAGTTCGTCATTAATTTTATTGCTTGACATAATTGCAAATTGAAAAGTACAGCACATTATTAATGCTTCCTGTATCATATTGAATCTGAAGCATTTTTAACGTCTCCTTTCTGCATTGTTAGTGGACAGTTCTACAAGTCGCCTCAGGTCGGACACATTAAAATTTCAAAAATGTATTGTTATTTAAGGTCCTCTTTAGTAATTTTTAGTTGCATATTTGCAAGTAAAAGTGTTGTGTCTGGATTAAGTTTTGAATATGTAGGCTATAAGTTATATAGGGTGATACCTGAAAATGATACTCAACTGGAAGTTCTCCTGATTTTAAGAAATTCAAATTCTGGGGTAAGTGGCAATAAATCTTTTTCTGTGGATGTGATCTGGTTTTTGGTTAAGAAAATAACTTTTAATTTCAGCTATTTTTCTGGAATGGTATTGATAAAGTCGGGAAAGAAGTTGACATTCTTGTTTCTACCGATGTTCGTTCCTTCTTCCTGGAGCATTTAATCAGTCATCACATTATCGTCAAAGAATACTGTTCCGAAGTGAAAATGTAATAATTGATTTTAGTTAAAATGTGAAGTTCCATTTTAATTATTTTTGCTGTCCATTGTGTTTAAGTAATTACAATTATTTTTCATTAGAGTAATGGCGCAAAAGGAAGTACCCATCTCATATCCTCTAACGCTGAACGATCATCAAAATCCGATTCTAACACTTCAAGATAATAACACAGTTACAACAACACCACGACAAAATGACCAGAATCCAAATTCTGTTAAAAATAATACAAATACTAGTGTCAGTGTAGAGTTAGATCTAATTCCGGTGCGTCCTATTCCAGGAACGAAACTTTTCACAGGGACATTTTACACGATGGGACTTTTGCGCTATCCGAAAGGATTCGTTACATGGACAGACCAAAGCACAGAACGAGGAAATTATGTTCAGATTGATTTTAAATCTTCTACTCAGCAGTATTATTCTCCAAGAGGGAAATTACATTTGGATGCTCAATGGATTCTAGCTCCAACTGAAAATGCAAATGCATTTTTACTAATTAACAGAGGTTTGCCTAATGGAACTTTTACTTGGACTCATGAAACATCTCCAAACGGGAATTTTATACAATTGTCCGGGAATGAAGAGGACGTAGCTTTTTATCGACAAGGTGGAAAATGGAGACATGACGCAATGATCTTTATAAATGCTACAGAAGTCAAGGATCATTACATTATCCAAATTGCTAACTTACCATCCGGTATCGTCACCTGGACTAATAAAAAGGGTGGGGCTAACAACAAACTTTTACAAGTAGACACTTCCCCTGGCTCAATGACTAATTATCATCCAGGACAAAAATGGCGCGATGACGTCCTTTTCAGATTTTCTCCAGTTGGGCAAATAAAATTATCTGGAGTTATCACTAATTTCCACTACGGGATGAGCAATTCCTCCAACCTACTTCCAACTAGAAAAATTAACATTCTCTCCACAGACAAAGTTAAAATTCCTAATAATAGCGGCATTTCTCAATCCTTTGTTCTGCGACATAATAAAACGATGACCAGCCTTTACAGTTTCAAGTTTAATCAGACGTTCAATAATTTTGTCAACATTTCCTGTGAAGCGAATTTACCTTTAACAAATCAAGACAACGAAAAGAGTATAGAATTTATGTGGGCACAAGGGATGGAATTCTCAAATATAGAAAACTTGGAGAAAACTGTAGACGAAGACTATGACATAGACACTGTAGTGACAATTTTTCCTCACAAGACTTTAGAAGTTTCATGGTACGTCAATTGGGTAGATGACCTGCAAGTTAAATTTATTGCTCTAATAGCAGTTACAGGATTTATGGAGAGAATGTCCACGGATAGAAAAGTGCATAAAATTCCTATAAGTGTCTTTGATTTATACTACTTCCTCAGCAATGAAAATATTTTAGGTCCTATCATTGGCATTCAGGGAAATGAGGTATTAGTCAATATTCGTGGCACATTCAGAGGTTCTTATGCAATAAAAAATAATTTTCTGACTACAAATGTATAGTATACGTATATCCTTTATGTACATTGATGTACAGAAAACTGCATTTCACACACTGGACACTTTGACACACTATTTATATTCTGTTTATGTCCTACTTATGGATAGAAAGTGTACAAATATTTAGTTTTCATCTAGTGCCACCATCTTTTGTAATGCTTAACCGAGTCAACATAATTTAAAATGAAATATTTATTGCATTATGTAAATAAAGTCCTATCCTGGTAATTTGTATGAAAGAACGATATTTTTTATTTTGAAGTTCATGCAAGCATTATCATAATCAGGTATTCAAATAATAGAGGTAAAAGGATTTATACATCTTATGACTATATACTATTCAAATAAGGCAGCATTTGGATCCAAAATGTAATATTTTTATTTGCAAGGACAAGGACGAGACGGAAAAGCATAATTGGAGGAGGTAAAATAAATATAAAGATGTGTGTCATTATTTGCACATGCACATTCTACAGACACACTGACTCAAGTCATCTAAAAATAAGTAATACTACACTTAATTAGTATTCTAGATTAAATATAGATTTGAGTTAACTGTTGAGTAACATTAATTAGGTACACATTTTTTTCAGTATGTTTGAGTGTATGGTATGGTTATTACACGTTAACCTTATCATCTTAACAAAATACAGATTCTCTGTATTTATTGCTAATGCTATTAATAATCTTTACTGTTGTATTGTAACAGAGTTAATGAATGAAAATGGTAAATCAGCTACAAAGTTTACATGGGCAATGCTACAAGAGCAAAGCTTTGTACATTTTCTATAGTTTTCATGATTAAGTATATTTGTCATATTAACCCATGTTTAAGGTGTAATGATCGAGCTACAAGATATTTGTAATGGGAGTAACTGAAGCAGTGGGAGTGGTAGAAGCAACCCACTGTCCAACTCTCTCAGCCACCGAATTATAATCGAGTTCTTCATCTTTATCAACTCTTTCGGCAAATCGAACAGATTTTCTTCTTGGCATAACGTAAGAAGACCTTGATTTGGATGTTCGTGTGGAGCTACTTCCATGTCTTTCCAACATTCTTCTTGTAGTAAATCCTTTTCGTATCCATTCGTCTTCCAAATATTTGCATATCTCTCGAATTTCGCATCTTTTCTTGGGTTTGGGCTCTAAAAGCCTTTTCAAGAGCCTAACAAGCCTAGGTGTAAAAGGTTGGAAATTTTCCGGTACTTTCAAGGATTTTTTCTTGAGCCAATCCGTATATTGACAATAGACAGCGTCCGTGATGTCAGCACACTGCCAAGGCTCTATGCCAGTTAAACAAACAAAGACTAGGATCCCAACTTGCCACACGTCCGAAGATGAGTATGTGTAATAATTCTCAAGAATCAAGGATTTTTTCTTGAGCCAATCCGTATATTGACAATAGACAGCGTCCGTGATGTCAGCACACTGCCAAGGCTCTATACCAGTTAAACAAACAAAGACTAGGATCCCAACTTGCCACACGTCCGAAGATGAGTATGTGTAATAATTCTCAAGAATCACAGTTTGGCAAACTTCAGGTGGAGAGAACGGTGTTGTCTGACTGGTTTTCTGAACAAGACTCCTTTCACTTCTTGTAGAGCCAAAATCGCACAGTTTGATTTGGGAAAAGTTCTGTTTAAAAACCAAAATGTTCTCTACTCGAATATCTCTATGTACCAATTTGACGCTATGCATGAACTCCAAAGCTGAACTAAGTTGCTTGACGATGAGTTTCACATGATTTTCTGCTAATCCGCAAGAATCACTTTTAATAAAGCGACTAAGATTTCCATAAGGTGCAAATTCTTGGACGAAAACGAAATAGTCATTCCAGAAAAATGTCACATTGAAAGATTTCACTACATTAGGATGAGGACTTAGAAAATAATTGTATTCAACTTCCTTTAAAAAATCTTCGTACATTGTTGAATTTGAATGAATTGCTTTGAGAACGAGGCGGTCCGTACATTTTCGGACAAGAATCACTTTCGAAAAATATCCCTCGGCAAGAGTTTTAATTATATCGAATTCGTCTTCAACTTCCAGGTGTTTCAAAGCTGCCGATGCGGAACTGTTTGTTTTTTGGCTGGAAGTTCGCCGCAGCAAAGGAGCCGGCATATGTTCTGCTTTTTGTGGTATCATTTGCGGCAAAAGTGTCATTTCCTTTGGGAAATTACACTGTACTCCTTCCTTCAATGGTATTTACTGCAAAGAAAAAAATCTTACACTTAAAATTAAATTTACTATATGCTTATCGGTTAAAATTTACGAAAAAACTTAACACAATTTTTATTGCTTTTCGTCATACTTTAACGAATTTTACGCTGACAGATTTACTTCCTTTCGGTTTCAGAACTGTAAAGAAAATCCAATTAGTTTTGCTGAGGTGAGCGCAAAGAATCTTCCCGTTTGACTACTCTGTCAAAATGTGGCGAGTGAACGTAAATTATTTCTAAGATGCTTTAGTCGTTTTATGTGTATGTTGGCTTATTAACTTTTTTTAATCCTTACTCTTTACATATTTGAGAGACACTGAGGGGAAGATGAACTCGCAACTCTCCTTTTTATAACCATTAGATCTCTTCAGTTTGTTTTACAATAGAGCTAATAATAGTGCTTGCCAAAAATCATTCAGATCATGGAGAGCGCCGAAGTTAGCTAGCCTGTCAGTATACACAGGAGCTAAAGTAGACACTTGTTGTGGGTGAGTGTCTATATTAGATTTTAGCACAAGAAAATAAACTGCTGAAAGCATTAATCTCAATTCAAATGATTGAAAGAACTACGTTCCTTACTGAGAACTACGAAATATCCTCATTCGGAATCCTTCGCTCCATCCCCGAATATTTTACTCGCACAAAAAATGCATGCACATATACATTTCTTAGAAGCAAACACGTAGAATTCTATTTCGGATATGCCCATCACATATTATCTATCGAATGATCTAAAACAAATGCACATAGGAAATAAGATACTGCATACATGCTTTTCAATTGCATGGCTCTCTTTATTTACAGAAAGAAGAATGGCGAGGTTAACACTAAGGTTATCACAAAAAGCACTGCTGTGTTGAACTACTTATTGTTAGCTTCCTTATGAATTGGCAATTGGTTCTATCTTTATATTACTCACCTCATCAGCACAATGCTAAATACTAAAGACAAAAAATAAATATTCTCTTGGTACATAAAATTATTCACTAAACAAGGCACATTACTACTTAGGTACTTATTGATGTCTTACGAAATAGTAACAGATGCACTGATGCACATAATTATATACACAGTTGCATACACTGTACTGTAAGTGTATTTAAATATAATGTTCAGGATACATCTACATTGATAAACTTAGATATGTAATCTAATAATCTTATGCTTAATTTTTATCCAATTCAATCCACAAGAAAGTCACCTCAGACTCAGATCTCACACTTCCCTACCAAACCAAATAATTGACCAATTCTCTAATTTGGGTTGAAGTAAGGCAAAGGTCGCATATTTTGAACTCCCGCCGTCATTATACACAGGGCCGTATGTAACTGGGTTTCGAGGAACCTAACCTAACCTAATAAAATGAAAAGCATAGGTAGGTATCCGTGCGACCTCTGCCTTACTCCAACCCTAATTTGTGATCTGGAAATTATGTCGGCCGGCATACTATTTGCCTGAATCAGAATCAGCAAGTTAGTCAAAATTAAAAGGTTGAAGTTGTATAAAAAGTGATATGAATTTAATTATTGTAGTTCAAGAATTCCAAAACGGTAAATAAAAATAAAATAAAGCAAAAAGTTGTTGGCCCGTGAGGGGATCGAACCCGCGACCTTCGCGTTATTAGCACGACGCTCTAACCAACTGAGCTAACGGGCCAGCGATGAGAAACGATTCAGATAGTCTCTATTTGATTACAGTATACAATTTTCGCTTGGTTTATGTCATAGTATAGTGCAATCACTACCAGTTTGTGTAGTGTGTCTGTGTACTGTGTAGTAGTTGTAGTTGTGTGTCGTGTTCGTATCCTGCTCCAGTGTCTGTTCTGTAACTGTAACGCAAATAGAGGTTGAGAAATGAGAATGTTGAGCTTGAGATGTACTTCACTCACTAAACTTCGATTATATTAAAATAGCAAGTCAAAAGTCAATACCAAGTTGTGTAATAAAATGCAATTATTTACAGCATTGCATGGACATTACATAAGAACAAACAGTTTCAATTTTCAGTATGGCTTATCGTACTTTCGCACTATTGATGATATCTTGCTTTTAAGTCGTCCAGCCGTAAATTGAAATCATAAATGTGAAATTCTGATAAATCATATCATGGTGTATAATAATAATATTATTATTTTAATTACATACAATGTTGAATGTGAAATGTGAATGAAGGAGTAACTGTAAGAAACTGCAACCTAATGCATAGGATGATAGGTTTTATTGATTGATTAAGATTGAACTAATTTCTGACATAGTGACAATTATTTATAACAATATGCAATAGCTATATATCAACAATAACTATAAGTACTATTTACTTAAGTACCACTAGTACCAGTACCTACTAAACCTACTTTTAATTGGATTAGTCATAGTCATAGCCTATATACTATATACATATAGATAGCCAAATCAAACACACAATTAATTCTTATCATCCTTCTTACTTGTAGTCATATTTCATATCAATTAAAAGAATATAAATTTTGATATTTGTCATTTTATATTTCCGCATATTCGATATTCCTTTAATTAGTTAGACTTGAGTCGGTATACGATGGATACGATAAATGTTAGTTAGTAGCTATAGTCTAGCTGGTATATAGCTAAGCTAATAATATCACTTATGTTAGCAATACAATACAATAGATATATTATGATGAGTAGATTCTTCCCTACTTCTTACCTCTATTTACAATACAATCTATCTACAAACATTAAATTCTAATGCAACTTATCATGTTATTACAATTCAAAACTGTTACATCTTATCTACTTGGAAGCTCAATGATTAACAATCCACTTCAGGAGTAAGCATTTTTACTTATAAGTAATTTACGCTAATTTTTGTACAAGTTACTTTTTATGTATTTGTGTATGTATATTATTGGATTGGAAGTGTAACAGTAACGGTAATTATTAAGTATACCTTTCATTTTAATTATTGCACTTACGAATTACTTGACTTGAGTGATGGAGGATGTTATATGAAGTAAACCTATGCCCCATTAATTACGCAATTTCTTAGTTTTAGTTTGAGTAGGTACTACTGCACTACGTTTACAATAATATTATTACAAAACTGCAGGGACAAATGACATTTTCATACTTTAGTAGTGGCATGATTAGCACGTGGGATTTTAATGATAATTAAATAACTAATTCGTGCTGTTTATCTTCATATGTTTGTAATTACAGATATGTAGGTTAAACTAGACCTTTTTTTCCCAACCCATCTGATATGATATGGTGGGTTTGTATTTACTAGTCAAACACTCAGAAAGTTAAATATAAAAATGCTACTTAAAATGCCCAATTAGTTTTAGCATTGGAAACAGTTATAATCATTTGTAATCCTTGTTGCATAATTTACAATTTATAAAATCTACTTAATTGATATCTGTATGTATGTTATGTTAAGTTTGCATTTTTTGACAGAAGCATCTATCATCAAATCATATGATATCGCAATAAGTGCATCCTTAGGATTATTAAATATTTATGTGGAGACACAACAAGAGTACAAATAATTGAACATTACACTTAATGGTTTAATGCTATAAATTTAAAACGTACAGACAACATCGTGCGTGTAATTTCATGCAGGAATAGGTTAATTCAATTGAATCAATCTCATTAGCATTTATCATGTACGCTAAGTCCAGATATTTACATAACACTACCACCCAAATTTTGTTATCTAAATTCCAAAGCATAATATAAAGTAACAATACGCTACCCACAGAATATAATTCACTTTCATCCTTCCAACCAACAACAATAATTAACATTTAGAGCATACCTTTTTCTTTCCGATGAGAATCATTAGATAAACATTAAATTGTATCTGTTATTTATTCAGAAGAACTTGCTTTCTGATTTACATATTCCTTCGGTACGGTTTTCAACTTTGATTTGGATTACTGATTAGGGAATTGCTCCTTCTGTCATTTTAACCTTGACTTTCGGATTAAAGATTGACTTCGTACCGTACGTTATAGTTAGCCTTGACTTTAGATTAGAGATTTTCTTGACTTTGCTTTACTCAAAGATCGTAATACTTGTGAGAGACTGCCTGTGTGCATTAATCCCATACCCAACCCAGCTGGACATCAAATATTTCAGGTTTGTTCACTTACCGGATGGATACCCATGCAAGATAGTCGAGGGAGATAGTCGAAAGAATTCGCTAGGCATATTATGGTACGAGAACTTGCAAATTGCTATATACTATTAGTTATCATCCTCTATCACTTGAAAACTGGTACAGTGGGCTATTCTGTTTCTACGTGTTTGTGGCGCATTTCGTAATATCTATTGAAACTCGAAACTGCGCTTTAAACTTCGGGTCAGCTAGTAATGACACTCGAATAATATTATCTTTGAAACAGAGTCTATAATTACATTTTTTGCATAGGATTACTTCGAGTTCCCAGAATTAAATATTTTATCTCGCACTAGCGAGGACGTGTAATTGTCGTAAGTGTATAAGTAGCAAATTGATTTGGATACAACACATTTAGCCGATATAATTTGAGCTGTCAAGATGTCGTGGATATTAGCAGTGTCATTGGCCATCGTTTCATTTGTAGTGGCAGCTGTAGTGCTAATACTTGCATATCTTTTCTTGCAAACTGTAAAAAACAAAGACTTTTGGCCTAAAAAGGGTGTTAAGTATGCCGGTTATGATATAATTGGGAATCCTATCAATAACATCGTATGGCCCCAGACAATCTTCGAAATCGATTTAAAACTCCTGGAGTATTGTAAAAAGTTTAATGTCAAGTACATCGGAGGAAGCGAATTTTTTACTCCGTTTTTCTACTGTCGAGATCTCGACATCATAAAAAGAGTGCTTGTCAAAGATTTTGATCATTTCATCAACAGAAGACACCTTAACTTCCATGAAACGGATCCGTACTTTTGCAAAATGCTTTTCAACATGGAAGGGAATGCGTGGAAGAATTTACGAGCAAAACTGACCTCAACTTTTACAACTGGAAAAATAAAGAGAATGTTTAAAATATTTGACACGTCTGGCAAAAAGTTTTCTGATTTTCTCACCGATGAAATCTCTCAATCAACATCTAAGGACTTTGAAATGACTGTTATGTTTGGGAAATATACTATGGATGTGATTGCTACAACTGCATTCGGTATTGATAGTAAACCATTCGGAAAGAAAACGTCCGTCTTTGAAGAAATGGGAGAGAGAATGCAATTGAAAATATGCTTTTCCACTTTGATCAAGGCCGTCCTTATTAACACCGTGCCGGGCATTATGAAAAAACTCAAATTTTCTATCACAGATTTTGACGCTTACAATTTTTTTGAAAATGTTATGAAATCGGTCATGAAACAACGAAAAGATCAAAGTAATGATACGGTGCGAGATGATTTTTTACAAATATTGATGGAAGTTAGAGATGGGCATATCGAAAAAGTTGACGAAAGTGAACTGGATACTTTTGAAAAAGATGCCTTGCTAAAAGTAGAAGATGTATCCAGCAAAATTATGATGGATGAACAAATTTTCATGGCTCAATGCATGCTATTCTTGCTCGCCGGATTCGATAGCACCAGGTCTTTCCTTATATTTGCTGCCTATCAATTGGCATTAAGACCTGATATCCAAGATAAACTAGCCAAGGAAGTTCAATCCGCTTGGGAGGAAGGAAACGGAGAGTTCACCTATGAATCAATATACAATATGAAATATTTAGACAAATTCACATCTGGTAAGAGTCTTCAATCTTCAAACTAAATCAATTACCTATAAATAGTTTCCATATACTAAGAAAGTGCCTAAAAGTCCCTAATACCCACAATGCAGGCTTGCGATTTGGGTCCAAGTCCTTCGACTCCACTATATTCATATGGCTGCTGTAAGCCAGCTGTTAGCCAATGGATTTAGTTGAGTCGAGAGGAGGTTGGACAGATGGGCTCAGGCTGAGTGCGATAAAAACCACGTGACTTACACGAACCTAATCACCGCTCAGCAACTATTGGACCCAGATCCATACATGGCCATTGCATGTCTTATGTGAGAAAGCCATTGATCATATGCTTTACCTTTGTCTATGAATAGTTTCTACTTGGTAAGTACTAAAAAGATTATTGCATCGATGAAATCAAGGGAATTAATATAAGTATTAAATTGTGTGTCATTTTCAGAGACGTTGAGGATGTATCCCTCTGCCCCTAGAGTAGACAGGCGTTGTGATCAACCGTATACAATTCCTGACACGGATATAACAATAGAAAAGGATACACTGTTTTACATTCCCATTTATGCAATCCACCATGACCCAGATAATTATCCCGACCCAGAAAAGTTTGATCCTGAGCGATTCACCGAAGAAAACATAGCCAAACGCCATCCCTATTCTTACTTGCCATTTGGTCACGGACCTAGAAACTGTATCGGTACGATGAGATATCATAAGAACTCATACTCATGATCTAAATTCACAATACGCTTCATTAACAAATAATATTTAGCTATATATAGAACATAAGCTGCATTATTGTTGAGACCGAAGACTAATAAATCTGTTTACCACATTTGAGTGTTGAAAATTGGAAACGTTTGTTTATGAATTTGCTATGTTGATTGAAATTAACCTTTGCTTTGTTTAATTTTCTTTTCACGACAGCTAAGCGATTTGCTCTTGCAGAAGCCAAAGTGTGTGTGGCTCATTTCATACGAAACTTTGTCGTCCAACCGTGTGACAAAACCCCCATTCCGATGCGATTCGGGTTTGAAGGGACAATTAAATCCGCTGACGGCATGTGGCTGAATTTGAAGAAAAGAAATTGGTCAGAATCTACTAATTAAAATTTTTAATCAAAAATCAACGTATAATAATATTTTCTGTACAGATTGAAAGTATTTGAGCCCTGATTTTTGGTTCCCTTTTTATCGTCAGAAAAATACATCCCACGTAGAGCTGTTCATTCCGTACATAATTAGTGTACAGAGCCTAGAAGAACCCCCTTTTCCCCTTATGCATAAACGTAAGGTTTATTCGTTTCAATTATTAATTTATTTACAGTCCCCTGTCCCCACTCCAAACACGTAAAACCCCAAAAATGTTAATTTAGTTTGAAAGTACTTTTATTCTGTTGATTTCTAATAAATTGCAATAAAATCAATGTATCAATGTATTTTTCCATGGCACGTGTTTCTCTTGAATTTTCCTTGAGATTTGGCAAAAGAAAATCGGGCAGTGTAGCCACGCGCAGGCTAACTGGGAAATCAGTTCATTCTCATTCAGTAGTACTTGTTGTTGATGTCATGTTCATGTACAATTGGAGACAAAGTCATTTTAATGCTTGCAAACTTCCATCCAACGCACTTCCTGCACACACACGCGAGATCCACTTTATTTTGGCTAGGGCTACTTGAATAAACATAAGTTTACTTTTTCAGAAGGCTGTGTCAGTTAATTTCGGATAAGATCTGATGCACTTGCCCTCGTTGGCTGATTGTTGCATACCTATGCAATATTTATGCTATATACATACACAAGCACCACGCTAGCAGTATAACGATATTTATGCAAATAATACTATTAAATTATACTGCTAAAGAAAAATAAAAGTATACACACATAAAGGTTACTTTGTTAAATGAAGCCCAGCTCATCTTGTCTGGTTCGATTGAACTAGTTTACAGTCCAAAGAGATTCTTATAATGACGGTTTTGTTAATGGGTATGACACGGGACAAGTTATAGTTGCTACACTTATTATCTGTACACGCTTTCATTCTCAATTAGTTTGTAATAGGAGCAGTAAAAATACGCATACACGTGGAGTCAACCGACTGCGTACTCTGCTATCACAATATCAGTGCGACGTGTGAGTCAGAGCAAAGTGTAATAGTGTCATCGTCTGGATGGTTTGGCATGACTCGATCTGTTCCCGTCTGCCCTGGCATCATACTGTCTCCGATCTCTTACGTCTTCACTTTTCAAAACTACTAGCAGCAATCAGAGTAGGATGTGTCTAAAGCGTAGCTTATTTGCTTCATTATATCTTGAGCATTCTAGATGAACTAATAGGTTATCTAATACAATGCACCTAGGTAGATATATTTTTTCTCTCAATCCTGACTACCTATTACACATATGCAGAGAGATCTAACGTTTCTGTTAAGTTGGCAAGCTTAAAAGTATCAGATAAGTAAGTATTACGACGTAGTATGCATTTCTATTCGTGTAACAATTTGTGAAAGCACTTGAGATGAGAAAGAACCCCTAGTGCACATTCCTCTTATTTGCTGACATTTAAATGGTGAAGGTTGATATTCTCATTTCCTACATATTCCTTTCACTACTGTTTACATTGAAATGCTATCGGCGTGTGCGTACCAGTTTAACATCATTAGACTTATTATAACTACTTGGATAATGCTCCCTAACGACAACCATTCAATTTTTTAGATGTGCCCCACATAATTTCAGCAACTTTTCATCCCGTAGAAATGATGGAAGACGCTACATTTTCCTCTTTGGTTTGAGTTACTTAGAAATTATAGAATGCTACAGTATGATATGTAAATATCTGGTATCTTCCTGACTGGATGCGATGAGTTTGGTGTGTGTGTGAATAAAACCCGAGGCACGTGTAACCCCGTAATCCAGACCTTGAATTCAAATGATGGGAGTGCAGCTATTAGTGACAATATGAATCCGTAGCTCTCATTTTCAACTAACTAAATCCAAATCAACATAAGTAGGCTTCTGCTCACTACAAGATCTGCAAAAACACAAAGCAAGCGCTTTAAATATTCCAGATTTCATCATCTGCTTCATTTACACTCTTGGATTGCTTACTTATCCTAATTTTCATTTCTATTTTAACTGATACCATTTGCAGTTCATATACATTCAGTCTATTCACACGTGTAGCTTATTTACTCGTAAGTGGTCTTAACCGATTTGAGAACCAAGACTATGGGGAAAAGGTAAGTTTCATTTCTCTAAGCGCATCTACAGATTATGTTATGATAAAACTTGAAATGTCGTCTGTCAATAGGTATGCACTTAAATAACCTTCAAAACATTTTGTAACAGAGTACGTAGTGGAAAATATGGAAATAGATAATAGACATTGGTTTCCAGTCCAATCTTTAAACGGTTTTACTTGCACTTATTTATTTGATAAAAATGCATCTATAGAGGTTATGATTTATGATAGCTGAATATATAGGTAGCTTATGCGAATATGTTTACATGAAATGCAGGTAACGTAAATCATTATGGAAAGGTACTTGCGTCACTATAATAAGCAACCAATAAACAAAAATTGCACTTCACACATTTTAATAGACAGACACATGAGACGTAAACACAACGATGCCGCTGCGCTGCTGTATTGTATATTGTATTGCTAGCAAAAGTTTATCGTTTAATGAATTGTGCTTAATTTAGATTGAACAAACAATTCTGATGCTACGTACTACGACTACGTTTCCTACACAGTTTACTCTTTGAACATTCTAGAAAATAAGTCCTTCATCATCTCTTCAAGTTTATTAACAGAACATTGTTGCTTGTCTCAAGAGCGGAAAAGTCATGTCACGATTCACGATAACACATTGTTAGTATTTGGCAGATACTTTGCACAATTATTTTGCTGGATAACTGGCTGGCAAGTGTAGGTACATATTAATTACCTATTTAAATACTACATAGCAATAAACGTATGCGTATATACTTGCTCTGAAAATA
>JABASI010003679.1:0-15831 GCA_019776505.1 Tomocerus nigrus
TTTTTAATATAATACGAACCAGTAACCAAGTATCACTGAAAAATGCGCACTTTTTCGAATCTTCTGTGTCGACGGTAAAAAATATTGCAGGTGCACGAAAAAAAATAATACATTAAAAATATTTAAATTATAGAAAACCGAAAACAGAAAATTCGGGATTGTTTAGTTAAAATCTGGTTTAACGGGACAAGTGCCTGGTTTGAATTTAATTTTGCATATTTTGTATTTACAATTGTACAATTAAATTTTTAAAATATAATTTTATATTTCAGATTTTCCAGTTGCAGGAAAGAAATAGTTTTAAAAAAAGGGAGGCTGAAGATTGCGAAGACGACGGACGGGGTAGTTTATTCAGGATCTGGAATGACTGTAATGGAGAAACTGGTTTCGTTTCGTTTAGTTTGAGTGGGAGAAAGAGGAAAAGAAAGTAACGAAGCGAAGGGCAAGCCATAATGGAAAAATTGCTCTAATTTGCTCGATGCTAATGAGTTTTGGCGATGTGGAATTACTTGGCAGACACTAGACAAGAGAAACTTGGTCCTTGTCTTATTAAATGGAAGATTCTCGAGGACGTATGCTCCGAGCTTATTCATGACATTCAGAGCAGGCTAATCTGCAATGAAAGTTACTCCACTCCACACTCGGCAAAAGACTGTAGGAAAGTAAGTGACTACTTACATTAGAGCATCTTCTGACTATATCTGGCTGGATCTTAAATTCTAGTATTCTCCTCTTATTCACTCTTCTTCCTTCCTCTTCTCTGCATTTCCTTGTTAGTTGAACGAGAGCATATTCAGAAGAACAAAACAGAAAACCGAATTCAAGTCGAGTTGGTCCCCGGAGCATTTTAATCAAGTGTCGTCTTCGCTCTCTAAACACATCCTTAATTTCCTTCTCCCACTTCTCATCCATTTATTCATTCCATTTTCCTCCCTCGGTCTGCTTTCGCCAAATTTTTTCTGATTTCATTAGTCAACTCCAGTCCTCCTCTCAGACTATTCTATTGTATTTAATAGTCTAGAGGCTCATTTCCCCATTTGCTTATTTCATTATTGGTTTTTTTAATTTTTCCATTGAGTGCAAGGGGATTCTCTACATTTTACACTATGTACCAACCCTACTAACCAACTCCCTCACTAGTTTCTTTTCTACTACCGTACTACCTACAAGTTATATATCAACCCTCCTACATACTTTTCATACTAATTAGTAGTATTATGCTAGATATTTAGTTTCGTTAATGTTACATAATACAATTGATTTAGTATAAGTAAAGTACCTATAACTTTTAGTGTCATTTGCCATTTCTACTAGCATAATCCTAATTTCAAAATAATTGCTCATTTCATTAGCCATGTCATTTTTGTGTAAAAATGAAATATTACTGATTGTAAATGCAACGATGAACATTATTGCATTGGCATTTGAATTGAAATGTTTTATGTTTTATCACCAATATAAAACAATACAGATTTATTCAGTGAATAATTGAGCATGATTTTCATCAAATCAAAGTACGATCATTTTAGGCAGGTGTCTTTCTTTTTGGTCTATGGACAAAATTCACAGGTCCAGGTTTTGTTATAAAACAAATGAGTTGAGAACAAATAGGTAATAATGTTTAATAATGTGTATATTTACTATCTTAAAGTGTCATTAAACAGATTTGGTATTGTAAATTGGGTAGAAACTAACAAAAGATTTAAATGTGAATTGAAACATAATATTAAAAGAATAGCGTGAGAAAATACCTATGAACCCGAGTAAGTATTCGTGTATACTCTAGGTGTGATCGTAGACTGCGTAGACCGTGTTTCGTGATCGTATCACAACAAGTGAAGGGATGTAAAGTGTATGTTTATAATATTATTGTCTTATTCTTGTAAAACGTGTATATGTGTGCATATATTACTTATGTTTGTATGAGGAACACAATGAGGATATTATATAATAATTTTCTGTAGCAATAAGTTGAGAGTTGGTTTGTTATTTAAAGGTAATTTTGAGGTTTTTGAGCTTAACTAGGAAGATTATGATAGATAAGAAATTAAGGAGTCAGAGAAGAAACAATTGTAGGAAGTGGTTTAGAGGAGAACTTGGGAACAGAAGGATTGGTGGATTGAGTTGGGTTGGCTTAGCTTAGGTTGTCTTGTCCTGGCTCGGCTCCGTTCCTCAGTTCCAATGGTTTGGTTTGCCAGCAGAGAAGTGAGTAAGCAGTTGAGTTAAGTGGTAAGATAATCTCAAGTTGAGATAAAAGGGTGTGGAAACCTGAAACTCCTTGGGAGTCTTTGGGGTTTAGTCCCATTTCATTTCATCCTATTAGCCAGCTCGAAAACCCGACAAAAGGTCTATAACCTGATTTATTATTTCTACGGAGCTCCAGCCAAACCAATATCACATGTATCTTCTTACATACACTTTCAATTCAGCCCTTTCTGGTCCTTATGTTCCTAGTCCTACTTATCCTACATATTTTCTGATGCATGCTAGATACAGGGAATTTCTAATGTTCAATTATATTATTTAATACAGAATTGAAAACTAGAGATATCTACCTATTTATGTGCATATAGACATACACGAATGGGAGCACTCCAGCAAACTATTGTTCATTGTCTACTCATAATAATATTAATATCTAAATACAAATATCAAACTTAGATTTTGAAGGGATTATCTTTTTCTCATACGATATTTTCATATTTTGGAATTATAAAAGCATAAACACACTTGCAAATTATTTAGGAATGGAAATTGTTGTTTTCAATCGCATCGCTATTTAGTAGTAACAACTTGTAAAGGCATACCAAACGTTTTTTCGATGGGGATTTAAAATTGTTTTCACAATTCACTTACATGCAAGACACAAGAGGCATAAATAACCTAATTGCAAAATGTATTGTGATGTAATGAATCTAACTTTGGAAATCTACATTGGCAATTAAGTGTACATAAAATGTTATTCTCTAAATAATTAAAGGTATACTCTCGATATCTGCTTAAAATTGCATAAATATTTATTGTGTAAGTGCCTTTCTGCGGAAGTTCATGGATTATATTATATAAAGTTGCCATTTCAGAATAGAGGACTGGAAAGGGTAGGAGGATGTCACTGTTCACATTCACAGTACAATGAGTAGCAATGCTGCATAAAGCAGGAAAGTTTTTAAGGAGGACAACAAAATGAAATAAGGTTAGAAAATATCATCCATAGGAAAACAATCCATGAAGGTATCTCGTATTTATTATAGGCAATGTGATATTTTCATTCCATGGACAAAATTTCAACTCATGGCTCCTTTGGGCATTGCTCCCGACAAATGTGACAGTTCACATTTCGAAAACTTGTCTCACTATCATCTCACCAAGGCCTTTTTCTATTGTATATTGGTGGCTTGTACTTGTAGGGCAGGGCAATCTCAAGGTTTCCTAATAAATAAGCACTACGTACAGAGTCATGTGTCATAGCAAAGTACAAACTACGATTATGATATGACGATACTGTTCGCGCTCCTAGGTAGCTAATAATATTTCTAAAGGCTACATCCAATACATTTCTCACATACTACGCACATTCACACGAACTTAGACTTTTCCCGTTGTGAACTCAACTGAATGTTATCGTAAATTTAGTTTCTATTACTTTCCTCCTATACAGTCTACTTCAACAGCATGCAATCCAATATCTTTAGGTTCTGTCCAGAATTATATCGAAAAACTAAAAACGTCTACNGGTTCTGTCCAGAATTATATCGAAAAACTAAAAACGTCTACGCTTACCACGTGCGTACATAGTCAAAATAGTAAAATAAACTAAAAATATTACACTTTTTAGCAAATATTAAACGTACATACCTACATACACAATTTTATTATGATGATAATATTACGGCTTTGAATTATTACGCCCATAATATCTTTTTAAATAAGTAATAATAATAATTATAGTTGTGTAAAGAGATAAATGTAAATTATAAATGTAAATAAATTTGTGTATGTATGTAAATAAAATTATATAATATTTGTTTCTTATGAATGATGTTTATGAATTATTTTATATGGGTATGTTATTTACCCTTCCCTAAATATTGACAACTTTTGAGTAAATAGTAGGATTGTACTGCCCTTAAAATGATCACCTAATTAGTATGCATAAAAACGCATGCATGCATAAAAATGAAAACTAAACTAGTAAAACTAATCAAGTAAAGCAAATTGGTTGTTTTAGTTATGTTTGTATTATAGATTATATATATTTTGCTGGAGTAGGTATCTCTAGATATTTATTGGTCATTTCTTCTAAGTGTATATGTATTGTATATATTTATTTCATGGACTTTCATTGGACAGTCAATGTAAGTAGGTATGTGTGAGTGAAATAGTTGTAATAAAGTGTAGTGTGCCAATTTAACGGTGAAAATGAGTAGTTGAGTTGAGCAGTGTAATTACATAGCGGTACCCTGGTGTAGTTTTGTATTAACTGGCTTAGAACCACAAACTGGGAAAGTAATGAACTTATCTTCTTCAAGTTAGTTTTAGTTGTATTTACTTTATTAGCACAGTTCACTAGATGAATACTACTTACTAACAATAAGTACTGTAGTGCAGAGATATCCTTCTGGATCCATATAAAAGAGAACACATAATAATAGAGGACAATACAGACAGATAGCTATGCAGTAGTAAACATAACATAACATAAAACAGAATGTGACTGGCATGGCGTAGCACTACGTAAGAGAGATAGGACTCTTGGGACAAGAAATCTCCCATTTCTAATTAACACGTTTTGATTGCTACACGCTACCTATCTGTCTCTCTCGCTCTCTCTCACTATCATTTCTATCCATCTCTCTCTCTCTTTCTCTCTCTCTTCGTCTCCATTCTACTATATTCTTACATATTCCGCTACCTTATACATATAATATCAAACTAAAAGAGATAACATATAGATCCGTAATGGAAATTGTATTTTACTCCAGGAATCACACTCTAAATTACTATCAGCTTATTATAAGAGAATATAAGAGAAAGTCACTATTTCCATTTATAGTCTTAATGAATACATGTAGATAGCTAATAATATTATTTAGTTCCTTCTGACAGTTGCCTCTCTGTACTGTTACGTTATTTATTATATTGCAAGTGGTAATCGTATCAGTAACAAAATGTAAAGGATACGACATATCCCTTTATTGTACATGCTTATAGACAGTGGCTAGTCTTTTATAGAGTGTGGAAGGAAAGTCTAATCTAAATGTACTGTTAAATGAATGAGCATCTCGCTGTTATTTGCACAGTCCTGAATTTCACATTTTCCATTTACAATACTCTCTCTCTCTCTCTCTCTGTCTCTGCCTGTTCCCAATGTTTGTCTTTGATTGTGTGAAAATGAACAAATTAGTTTTCTATATTATCTGCCTGTGCAAATAACTAAACTTCGGCTTTGCTAATGACTTTCCATTTCCATGCAATGAGCAATGATGTTCTCTATACATTTTACCACTAAGGAAGGAAACTATATAGATAATTGTCAATCTACTAATCAAGCGTTTTGACCAAGGAAACTAGAAATTATCTGGGGAAATTCTCGTAGCTACTTACCCATTACATTTGTGCAAAGTCTGTTTAGCTACGCCGATATTAGTTTACCACAAACTGGGATTTTGATATATCAGTTAATTAGAATTGTGCATTTATCGAAATGTCAATAGAATTTTGATAGCCGATATAAGCACTAAATATTTTCAAAGACAACTAATTTACAAAATCAAAGTGTATAGATGTTGAAAGGGAAAACTAGAGTGTCTCACAGGAATTTTCAAATGATGATAAAACTAATAGGTTGCTCTTACTGCAGTTCCGTAGTTTCATTTTCCAGGTAGGATTATGTTCACTGTATTTACATTGGACAAAGTGTCACGTTTATAAAATCCCTGATGAATAAGTAAAAAGGAAACTAAAAGACAAAATTACAGTGTTAATACTATCAAAGAAAAACTAATTAACGAAGTTCATAAAGTCATTAATGATGGTTTTCACTAGAGAATTAAATTAAAAGCTCAAGAATGTAATTTAAATTAATTCAGTTGCTGACTGCATAAGTAAAAAATATCTTACGGCTAAGCTAAAGTATATTAAGTTAACTGTGAAATGATTTTGTTTTTATCTTCATTAGATACCTATTGAAATATTTCAATTTATTAGCAAGACGCCATTACATTTATTTTGTATTTTAAATTTTTTGTAACTAATATTTACAGTTTGGCTTTTTATTTGGAAATAATATAACAGGGTATTATTTTATTTTTTAAGATACCTAGTAATTTTAGGTGTAAAATGAAACATTTTGATGCATCGAACTGAAAAAGGGAAAGAAAAGCGAGGTGAATAGAAATGGAAAGTTTAGAGGAAAGTGGGAGTCCGTTTAGCATTGGAAGGAAAAGTCAAGTCGGAGAAGTCGGGGAAATAAATCGAGTTGAGCTTTGGAGTTTCTCAAGAGATTTGGAGAGGTTAAAGCGTGAAAATAAGGTTGTCCAACTCTTAAGTGAACAATATGAGAATGCCTGGCTGGGTTGGCTCCGCTCTAAATCGAATCCTCAATCCATCTGTAGTAATGTACCTTGTTCTTAAAGCATATAAACTACAGGAATACATCTACCCCGACATTCTAACTAACAATTCAAGATAAGTCTTCAGTTACTATTGCTAAACTGCAGTTCCTCCTATTTATAGCTAAAGAATAGAAAAGACATCAGATCCCCGAACGTACGATAACTGTTCTTTGTCTAATGCGATCGAATGCTAAGATATATTGAGATATACTATATATTAGTATTATCTGCCAACAATAAGTTAGTGTAGCAAGGAAGGATACACGTAAAAGGAGCAGCTAGACTTCTTGCATTTCCCACCTAAAAGACTTGACATGCCTAAGTAGCTATCTTTCCTGTTAAAGATACACTATGATCAGATCACTGCACTAAGTTAGGCGACTATTCTTCTCCCATTCTTTCTATTTACTAATGTAAGTTCACTTTAGTCCTCGACGTACCTGTTTTGGATTTCGAGTAGTTGAATGCACAACAAAATAGACTTTATCTGCGAAGCACCAGTAAAAAATTACATTTTTTCCAACTGGAAAAGAAGAATAGAGTTGAGCTCTAGTGTCTGTGAGTCTGAGTGAGTCCTTCCTCCATGGATCCTGCTATCAATACCAATACAAAGTCATCCTCATCGCGATCACGATCTTTATCTATCTATCTGCCTGTCTTCGTCTCAGTTAAGTCCAACCTCTTCCATCTCCATTACATTTACTCCACACACTCGCCTTTTCCTCCCCTTCTTACTTCTCCCAACTGATGAGGATGGAAGATAAAAGGTCAGGTCGCACTCATCATCCTGTCTCTACTACTCTTTTCCATACAAAATCAATCGCCTTTGCTTTCCCATACAATCACAAATTATCATCTTCCAATCTCAGAATTCAAACAATACTCACATTTACATAATATTAGAACCAAAAGAATCTCTAAAATCAACACAGATTTCTTTTCATGGATTCTTGTGTACTCAATCAAATAAATAGAATTTTCGTCGAATATTTATTAGTAGCATCAAAGTGTACGAACTATCTAAATTTTTTAAGTCAACTTATGAATTTTGCAATGAAAAGAATAAAAATATTTGTCGTAATTATGCATAAAATAAAAACATTCCTGCACAGAATAATGCTGAAGTAGGTATTACGTTGAATTTTATTTTTCCTTGTGTGAACTCTGCGGAAATGAATGAAAAAATGTTTTTCTTTTAAATTGTTGTTTGATTGTAATTAGAATATTAATATTTTTCATGAATTCCGTCCTCTATCAATCGTAGGAGCAGTAACTAAAGATTTATTTTCGTTTCGCTGTAAGTTATATAACTGGTAAATAGAGTAAAATCCAGTTTAGTTCCAGTTGATCGTTTTCCAAGGGCTAATTCATAAGTGAACGACAGAGCTCCGTGCGTGTTATCATCCACAAGGGGGTAATCCTAATCTGAGTACTCATAAGGGACAAACTTGTGGAAATTTCTATTTTATTAGCTTTCCTAAGTCTGCTCCTTTGACTACACACATGGATAAATTTAGTGAAAAGTAAGATAATAGCGTTAGCAGAGGCAGGGACTTGGATACTTACCTTACGTAATATCTGTACATACCTTTGTACATCTTCCTACTTATAAATTCCTATACACGTAGTTAGAAATAAACAAATAGACGTTCTTCTGTGTAGTAGTAGTGGCCATGGCCATCCTGTATTAAATATATCAGGTCCTAAAACCGGAGAAAGTACTAAACACTTACTATCTTTTCTATTGTCTCGTTCTATTGTGGAAAATAAGAGGGAATTGCACGCAATATAATGCAATTCACCATCCTGTGTAGTTGTCTTAGTTTGGAAAAAAGACTTTAGTGCAGTATAAAGTATTGGAGTCTGCAGGAGGAAGAGAGGCGCAAAGCAAAGAGCATGTAACTGAACACAGAATTCGGATGGCAACAAAGGAACAATAAAGCCGAGACTCAATGTGAATTTCACTTACTATCTCCGGCATTGTTATTATATCTCTCTGTCTATCTCTCTTCTCCATTATGTTCACTTAGATTACGCTACACATATGTTAGCCTGCACACTGTTAATCAAATGTCTTTACTACACGTATACTTACTTTTATCACTCTTGCATTACCTTCTTCTATTATGCATCTAACACACATACACTTAAATGCCCGATATTCTCCTACATTCTACAATTATTATTGTTACCATATACTTGTATTGACCATAGCTTTGCATTAACTTTAATTACTATATACCTATATAACATAGGTAGGTACATTTAGATACACAAAAATTTCATTTCACATAGTGTCCCTTCATTGCTTAACCTATTAAAGTATTTACACTCTTGCCCTCATTACTCTTTTCCGTCTACTACTGCCAATTTTTTATGACCCAGGTAGCATTTTGATGTTTTTGACATTTTTTTTGCTATTTAATCCCATGACGGACACAGTAAACGGAGAAATGTCACAAGTTAAAGATTGAAATAATGTTAATGTGTAATTTTACAATTACTCGTTTTCCAGGTAAACTCCATTGACACTAATATTATAAGTTATTACTTTTTATTGTAACGTTAAGATTAGGTTGATCAAATTTGAATTTCTATGTTTTACATGTGGAAAGAGAAATAAATCTAGACATTTTCATTTGTACAGTTTTTTTGATGTATGTGCATGCTTTTGTGTGAGTCGAGTACAATTTATCTTGTGGACAGGATAATGGGAGGAAGTGCCCCTAGAATTATCCAATTTGAATGTGAATCATCCCCTAATAGGTTTTAAATGGTTGGCTGGAGCTGGAGAAAGAAAATTATAAGGACTGGGTGTGATGTCTAACTAAGAGTTTGCTTCATTTTTCAACGGATCCAATATTTCTGTTGATAATAAAGTGAAGTGGAAAAGTAATGCAATAATATCCATAGCAGAGCATTGGAAAGGAAAAGGGGTGAGTCGTGAGTCCCGCGAGTTAGCAATGTAGAACATCAAACAGTTTAGTAGTTTAAACTCGTTGAAACTAACGGAAGGGTGAATCTCGTGCACGAATATAGTTGTAAAAGGGACACATGCCCTATTTTATTTTCACAGCATTTTCTGCAAGAGTTTCATAGGAATTATTCAGTTTTATATTGTGGGACATGACATGCTAATGCTAAGCACAACAAACAAAACAGGTAAGTAGTGAGTAAAGGGTGTCTGCCTCATGGTGATTTCCAGCCACTTGCACCCAGGACATTAAAATATTGTGAAACGGAAATCTTGAATGGGAAATAAAGGGACGGGTTTTTGTAGCAAGTGAAAATAGTGGGAAAGAGTCGTGCTATGATTGATCTGTATGAAATTAGTGTTTGTATTGCATCGAACCGCATTGTATTTGAAGATTGTGCCTAGATATCATATTATTATCGCTCAGTACTCTAATAATGTTTGGAAAATGGCAAGAAAAGAGAGGATGTTCAGGATGGAAGAGCGGAACTAAAGTTGTGCCCACGGCCGCGTGCCTCCAGACCCCGTCCCCATTATATAATCCTGTTTATTTTTTCGTGGAGGACACATGACCCGACGCGTGCCACCATTCTCCACTATTCATCTATTACATTTTCCGTGCGGAAGGATCATTCACCCGGATAAACACCCTTGTCTAATCGAAGCACACCATTATGAAACCATGTCCAATTGATTTGAACCTTTCGCTCCTTAATGACAATCCTATTGTTGATAACTACTGTACGCTCACTAGTATACATTCACGGATCTACCTACTTATCGTATAATTTCTAATAATATCACTGGGCATACAGAACCATGTCGACCTCCGCCCTAAAATTACATCAACACACTTAAACATAGGTAGATTTTTTACATAAATCAAATTGAGCCAGATCCTATGCTTAAATTCTTCTCATGTTGTTATGATTTCACCGACGTTCCCACCATTTCAAATGCTGTTGGTCTGTACTGATTGGATTTTTTTTGTAATGCGTAAACTTATATATAATATTTTATTGTAGATATCTCTCAAATTATTTTCTTTCAAGGATTGATAAGAATTGAATACTTACGATTATTTTTTAAAACAAGCAGTTTTACAAAAAACTCCTTTCAGAAATAATTTTAATCTAAAAATTTCTTTTAAATCATTGCATACCTATATCAGACTAATTTTGAATATAAAAATACAAGAATTAAAACCTGAAAAATCGTAGTAATTGCATTCTGCGACGATAGAAAATTGGTAAGTTGTAAAGGACAATGCAGATATGCAAATAATTTAGAATTAAGGCACTTATGGTAAGTAAAAGGGTAAATGTTAGAGTAAAAACTCTAGTTTTCTCTTTAGACAGTTTGTAGTGTTACGATAGTAAAGTTTTGTTATGCTACGTTCCATTTCCGTTACGGAACGTAGCGTAAAACATTAGTAAGAGAAGGCAAGGGGCAAAGGTAGAGTAAAATAACCTGGTATTACTACGTGGGTAGTACATACACAGATATAGTAGATATAATAATATGAGGATGCGAGTAGTCAATGGAAGACAAGTCAAGAAAAGCAAAGCAACTAAACTCAAATGTGGACGAATGAAAGAACAAATGAAAGTCGAAAAGGGCGCACCAAGATTCTTGCCGATTCCGAGGAAATTTCCCACAGGATTTTCCACCCTTTAACTTAACGAAACAAGTACATTCTCATTTCAGTTACTGCGTCTATAATATATCCACTTCTTCTAGCATTTCTCTCCTCTACCAGATATTATTATATACATTTATATCGTAACATTGTTGCATGGACACTATTATACTAGTTCTACTTTCTTTCGATGTACTTTCTCCTTCTAAGTGGCATAGAGAGAAAGAAGTGGAAGAATTCTGCAGCAGTGCAAATATACAGATCTCTAAATGGATTTTTAGACTGTATCTGTATATATGTGTGAGAATGCATTGTATTTATGTAGGAAAAGTGTAGTAAGGATCTATTGTGTAGGTTTTAACACTAACACTACATTTCTACTTTCTATTAGCTATCTAACTCGTTGTTATTTGTTCTGTGATGTTCTAACTCTCACACATTTCGCCTTATTCTTAAGTCGTTTCGTCTGTCCTAAGTAACTGAAGTAGAGAAGGCGGAAGAAAACTCAGTTTTCTGACTTTCTCCACTATTTTCTTTTCTCTTGACTACGACTACATGTACATCCTGTGCTATTTCACTCCTGTTCTTCTGTATTAGTATTACTGCTGTATTTATTATAGTTTTTCTGGGCTAATGGCTTTTCATCTTGTAGCTTGCAGCGTATAGAAACTCTAATTCTGCAACATAATTTACTCTTATAATATTATATCTATAAAATAGTATAATAATTTCTGTATTTTAACAAACTTTCTTTCTTTTACTTTCATTTAACTTTTAATATTACATTTTTACATGTTTTGCATGTCTCTACTTTCTTTTCTAGTATAATAAGTTGTTTCTACTACAGATATTTGCTCATTATATTACTATATATTGTAATATAGGAATAAAGTAAGAATTGTAGCGTGTAGTCATTTAATGCAGTTTTCTTGTATTTTTATTACGGTGTATAGCTAAATGTATATATGTGGGATGATGGTGTAGTGTATTTCTATATTTTTATAGACACTATATGAGAAATGGTTGGAAGAACGTCTATAGAGACTAACGAATTCGTCGAGCCGAGAAGAGGAGTTTCTATTTCTATCGAACTGTCAGCCTCTGGCTTGATTTGGCTTGGCCATGCCTGTATTTGGCTATTGTGCCTGTACATTACATTGTGCCAAGGCGAGGCAAAGAGACAGAACAAGATTGCAAAATAACTTTGCGCTAGTCTCTAGAGTTTCTGTTAGTTCTCTCACTCCGCCTTTTTGCGCGAGTTGCGAAATTCGCCATAGGCTTTTCTTAAACTTCTTCCTTCCTCTTTTCTCATACTATCCAACTCTCCGTCTCACAATTTTAGTCTCTGACTACATGTCTGCATCTCCACTACCAACCAAGTCCCCAATGTTCCCTTCTCTCTACCCGTACACAGAACAGACTTACCACTCTCCGCCGACTATTTATCTGCAAACACATTACAAACTTCAGACAACTCTCTTCTCAACCCAAAGACTGCTCCCTTACCAAAATCACCAAATCACAACAAAAGTTACCAAACTAGCACACGACGCTAATTAATGTTTATCCAAACATCAACTTTTCAAACCAGCATCTATATTCATTATGCCAATGAAATTATACTATGCAAATAATATATAATGAAATTACACTAATTTAGATTAGTGTATAATATTATGATAAGTATATTATAGTATATCTGGCATTTGGAAATTAAACGTAGAATTTCATTGCGATACAAAAGCACAAAAAACTCTGGTAAATAAACCTACATAAATAATATTTTATTTCAAAATGATTACAAGATGACTCAACGTGCGACGTTTTAATCCACAGAGGAGCAATATCAATCAGTTTGTATTATTTCAATTCTAGGATGCTATGATAATCAGGTCTCGAATTTGTGGTTTCGTCACAATACTTTTTTAAACAGATTTTCTTTATTAACAAATTGCAACATTTTAGTGATAATAAAGTTAGGAAATTAAACCTACTCGCACATATATTAAGAACATGAACAAAATATAATAACGAAAATCGAAGTACAATATCTAATGGGAACTGTTAAACTTTTCCTTCACTAAGTGTGATATCTGAATGATAATGGAGTCTTTTCAACAATGACTAATGCAAGATTAATATTTGATAACCGAGGCATTGGTTTAGATCTGTAGATTTTTAGTGTACTTAATAATTATTTGCGGTATTTTAACGAAAGGAAATTGAAATGGTGAACATGATTTTCTCATTGGGATCAACGGGAAAGATCGGGAATGATGAGGCAACTTAACTTTTCCACAGTTCATCATGAGTAATTAATGGATTTGGCCAGAGTTGTTTGTAGTTTAGGTAGCTAATGTTTCTATCCGGTTGCCGATTTAGCTCTGGTATAAGCACATAATCTAGAATATTCCGTCGGTTTATATGAATTTTGATAAACAATGCATGCAAGTCATAAATGTATTAAACGGACAGTTCTCCATGATGCTCCACTATCTGTTCAATTGTATTTATCTAGTGAAGAACTTTGAGTTGCACTCTATCGCTCTCCCTTATCCCATCATTGTCATATTATTATTACCAAAGTTTGAGATTAGAGCAGAACCCTAAACCAAAAGCCAAAGGAGACGAGAGAAGATAGAGAGAGAGAGAGAGGAGAAACTAGTGGAAAAGGCTACGTCAAAAGCAAATAACATTATGATACACATTTATATGTGAGCAAGATAAAGCTCTGTACATAGTCCATAAGTAATACATAATAATAATATGATCTCTTGCAACAGTTATAGAAATATTATATATAAATAGTTGTTCTATAGTAGACAAGAGCTCGAGATAGAGATTATTTATTATTGCGAAGGCGAATCTTGTCAAGTTGACTTGTCCCTTTTCTAGTAAATGGTTTTCACTGTTGCTGATGTTTTGTATTACATGGAGACAGTCCATTTCTACAGTGTACTACTCCATTCTATATTAAATCTGACGGACTATCACCGTCCGGAGTACAAAAATATGAATTATGTAGCATATCACAGATAGAAAATATCATCTTAACTTCCTTCGGGTCTCTACAAAGCACAATAACAAATCTAATAGAGAAATTTAAAGATTTATACAGCAAAAACTTTATATTTAACAACATTTAGTAAGTACATTACAATTTTACAGGTTTTTTGATTTTCTATTGTATAGATGTGCATAATTTTATTGCAGGAAGCATATTTATAAAGCGAATTGTAATGCACAGTTAGTATTTCTGAAGGAAATCAGTGATTATTGGGTGAATTTCGGATGAATAAGGAATGTACATTGATATCTGAGCTGTCATTTTGGATGAAATGTGCATATATAGGAAGAGTAATAATATTAGACAACAGGATTCTGTATATTATCATTACAAGAGATATGATATGATTCAAGAGAGTTTATTTGAGGCGAGGAGACTTAGAGAGGAATGTAGTGCTGTAGTTTTAGTTGAAGTAGCAGTGTCGGATCATTTATCATTTGGTGAGCATCCCTTGAGGGTCGTATGATCGGGGTTATAACTTATGACTTGTCTCTGGAAAACTTTTCCAACCATATTGACTCGAGTTCATCTCATCCAAAGATTCGACCCTTGCTTTCCTTGCCTCCTTTCCTTGCTTACTTTTAGTATTATACTTGTTAACTTGTTATGTTATGTGGAAGGATGGGCAAATGTACAATACAAGATGTGAAATGTGATGTGATGGCTTAGTAGCAGCTACCTACATACTACACACAGTTAAAGAACAGCCATACTACATCATCATATTTTCTAAGCCTACACAGTTACAATGCAACTTAATATATAATATCATTTCAGACATATACCTACAGAACGTAGCGAGCAATATCCACCAGGACATAACTCCTTAAATCTACTAAAACAGTTGACAGTTCCAAGAAGACTCTCTTCACTCCACTCCATTGCTAGTTTACTCACATAGAAACACATCTCAGATATTCTGCAGCTCATCTCCTCCTTTAAATTGACTTTCCCAAGACTCGGTCATGTAGCACTACTAGCTAGATACTCTTCTATAGTCACTACCATACAAATTGTCACACACAGGCAGGACGATGCCCGATTCAAACCTTTACACTAGCTACGAACATTTATAGGCCTTTTCCTCACAATTCCAATAACTTTCTGTTGGACAATCCTTTTGTATTATTCTTCCTCCTTTAGATTTACGGAAATTAACAACCACTATTTTCAACAGAAGACAAGAGCTTTATTTTTTTAATTTCAACGCGACTATAACTATTTAAGTGGAACCATATAATATTTAGGTATAAATACAAAAGGTATATGGTGTGTTTTGATGAATGTTAATTTTCTATGATCTGTAGACTTATCGGTTGTTGAAAATTGCAGGGAAATAAATATTATAAATTATTTGAAGGCTATATAATAGCAAATTAATATTTGTGGATGCCCCGTAAAAATACTTTATTTGCTGTTACTTCTGTAATGCCTACGCTTTAAAAGAGTTTTATTTATTTTCAGTTTGCATATGTAAAAGGAATCATGTGTCCAGTCAGGTTCTCCTACCTCATTTAATTTTCTTGTTTCGCCACAA
>JABASI010003680.1:0-15821 GCA_019776505.1 Tomocerus nigrus
ATAATTAATTGCATAGCGAATGAATTCCTGCACACGAAGAAATTAAAATTTACTTTTCTAAGAAATCACGCTTGGACCAATTTCTTCATTAGGAAAATCATGTAGGAATTAGCATAATTACATGGCTTTGTTAATAAAATCCAGTTAGCAATAATTAACACTGCTATATAGAGAACAACGTAATTATAAGGCTGGCAAATGGTCAACACCAAAAAATAAAAGGAACCAGCTTCACATTATTATATGTACATCCAATAAAGTACAGGTATAGCAGGCCTAGGTACCCCTCGATTATAATGAAAACATTTTGATTAACCTTTATTTTATATCAATTAGTTTAAGTTGATTAATCAAATCTCCATGCAATTTTATAAGTGCAGCACCTCCACCAACTATCCCCATTACATTATGCATGAAGCTGATTGATTTCATGAATGAGAATAAAATGCGTAGGAAGAAGGAACGTTGCCGAAAAGCACACAATGGAGAAACACAATCATTACGTAACTTAATATTGCAGTTTACATATCGTTACATTAGTATCTCATAATGACCAACAAGCTTGTTTATTTACATTTTTTAGATTTGCGCCTGGAGGGCTGAATACATTACATTATTAAATTATCCTTTTTACAATAAGCACCTACTCACTTCGTTTGTGATTTAGCTAATGCAAAATTTTGAGGAAGAATTGCTAGAGAAGTTAGACTTATATATGGTGCAAGTCCTATACAAAATATGTCGCTTCTATATCATATTCTCTGTAAACACTTTCGACATTTGCAATTAACTGCAATGCAAACAAAAACTCTGTAAATCATATTATTGTATTTGTAAAAGATAAATATTTAGTAGTTAGTTGTTAGTTACGATGATTCTTTATAGTTTCATTAATTCCATTTAATGAAACGAGGCTTAAAGCTGATTATCTACCTGCTAACGATTCATGGATTACAAAGAGCGACAGAAATTTTATGTATTGGGTACATGTTGACAAGTGTGCCTATATGCCGTCAAGACTCAGTTAATAATTTAACAATAAAGATAATATTTGTTTATCACTTTTATCGTTTTATTCTTTTGTCTGTAATTTACAGCGGTAAACCCATGTATAGTCAATAGGTATAGATTTTCATGCTATTTTATCATCTGTGAAGCACTTTAAATTTAAGGCTTGACTTTGTTTCTATCCTTTTCGCAATTAAAATGGCCAGAGGAAATGATGCCGCAACGGAATTTTTTATTTGCATTAATTGCATTAAAAGAAATTGCATCTTCATTCAAATGAAGGATGAAGAAGCTGCTCCCAAATATGTACAATTCAATTAGCCTGAAACAATTGAAGCGAACAAGGATTTGATTAATGCCCCAAATTGTAATTAATTATAAAAATCGTATGAATAAAAAGGGACCAAATGAAGAAACAACTTGCCAAATTATCTATAAAAAAGTAGCACCATTAGGGTATCATGTTTTCTTTTCTGACATCTTCTTACAGAGTACAAAGTATACTGTGTAATAAAATATGTCCAAATAAAATAATTTATGACGCTTTTCCTGGTCTCTTTTTCGAAACGAATTTGAAATTTTAATTGTAAATCACAATTTTACCTCTCGTTTTTCGTAACTTTTGAACTAGACCACACAAAACTTCCTATTTTTATGTAAATAGCATGGGAAAATAAGAAAATTTGTATTTTTGATCGCGGCAAGCAATTACGAGTTCTATATTTGTTGTTTGTGTAAACGTGATAAATAAAGTGTTAATTACAAGAGAGGGTTGGGAATTAAACAAGGAAAATGAGTGTAGGAAGATGAAACCAATTATTGTCTTTTTTTTTCTCTCGCGTATCACCGAGTGGGAAAGAAAATTAATCTTGTCAGTTGATTGGTTAATGGAAACTAATGTTCTTTGCTCGCCTTCAAAATCCTGTTTTCTAAAAACATAACGTCAGCAGTGATTTTGGTGAAAAGTTGAAGTAGTTGAATTACTAATAGCTTCTCAATCGCTCATGGCATTGACAGTTGAGTTTTTTTGTAGTATTTAGCATAAAATCTAGAGGTTATCTAGACACGTACGTTCTGTACATCGATAGGTATAATATGACCTGTTTAAATTTATATCCATGAAAATGGAAAGAGCACAAAGCATAAGCAATAAAATTTGCAAAGTAGTTCATGCAATCTAACAATATTCAGTTGAAAATGTCACAGATATGGAGGTAAAAAAATGCAAATTTTCTTCGCATCTTCTGCAATTGCTATCTTTACAATCGTGCAATTATATGATACACATATAATTATTATTTACTGTTATAGCAGTCACATTGTAAAGGGCAAGAAAATGTGTGTTAATCAAATAACAACTGCAGAAAACAGTAAAAAATGGATAGAACAAATGAGAGTAATATTATTTGTCTTTGTATGTAATGGTATTGAATGATTATTATAGTTAGTCGTTGAATACACAAGAAAGATTATAACAATTCTCATTCCATAATATCCTTATCTCATCTTTAGTGTATTTATGATTTTTTCAATGTTGATTAGGTATGAAAAATTTCAATTTCGCAGGGATATGCCAAATCAAGCCACGCTCTGTTCTATCCACGAATATGGAAAATGAAAGATGCTGCCAAGAAGAAGGAGAAGACTAGACTTGTTATAAAATCCAACATAGTTGCACTCACTAACTAATCTTCTCTGCTAAGAGTAAGTAATGTGTAACGTAATCTAATCTGTGATGTGAATCTTTAATTATGAGCTACTTAATTTTTCTTCAAATGCAAATTATTTCATTGCAGAAATGCACGCATCTCCATTTCATTCAACAAATTGTACATCAATAGGATAGATATATAGTACATACTTATACATGGATAGCACAGCAGTAGTATTTACTTACTCCTAAAGTTAACCTGCTTAAAAAACAAGAAAACACAAGTAAAACAACTTAAACTATAGGAAAATGGTCAAAAGTGCATTAGCAGACAGGTAGGTAATCTTTTTCCATATTTATAATAATCATTTACATATATGCCTTTTAAAATGGCTATATACTATTACGTGTATACAATCACTCACGAAATAAATAAGCTCAACTGTCAAACATCAGACTGTGTAGTAAAATGGGATAATAGGTAAACTAATGACACATTACAAACTAGTATGCTGAGTAGTAGTGGTGGAAGATGTGGAAGAGCAAGCTAGGAATCAATATTAACAACTTTTCAAGAAATGATGATGCGCGAGAGCCTAGAGTTGTCTTTAACTTATCATTTCCATCTTAAATTATCTTGCTGCATCTCTCAAAGATAACTAAATAAGCAATGTACCTACATAATATAGTGTGCACAGCTGCAATTAATTATTATAATAACAGATACTTTGTGTTGTGTATTGTATGTAGGTAGGTAGTAGAAAGTAAAAAAGAAGAAGAATCCTATCCTTACATTATTGCATTACATTGCCTGCCCTGACTCACAAAAACAAATCGTTGCTAATTTACCCAAAAGTAGTTAAGAAGCTGTAATATTAATAATACTGTCCATTAATAATCCCATTATAAAAGATGCTGACGAAGCTGATGCTGTAACAGAGTAATAAGCCTTTTGCTCTTTGCCTGCCAATCTTATTATTCAATAGCATAACAATGACAGAATCTTCATACTTATCCTATTTACTCAAATGCAAAAAATATTGGATTACGTGCTATAATAATATATATCATGGTAGGAGATACAACTTTAGGTACATACATGTCTGCACTCCTCTTTTTAATCTATTCTGTGTGTGTATGAATGAACCCAGTATGCAAAAAGACTTATGTTAATTATGATCTGTATAGTTTCTTTGGTTTTTACTGTAATTTCTGTTGATATTGATGACACCTTTTATACTACGTGGGTGCTTCTCCTCCATTCTTCTACACTTTGGTGTGTATTTCACCGTTTCTTCACAAAAAAACGTTATTACGTAAATTGCATAACGCATCATGGCCAGCCGTGTCATCATGAGTTACCACCACCACGTCTCATCCTCTCTATCTATGCATGGCAGTATGGAAATCATCAGAAAACCTGTGTGAACTAACCAGCATCACCTTTGATGTTGGACCTCAATTTTTTGGGCTTTATAAGCAGACGCGATCTTCCGAAAATACAACAGTCTCTCATCATCTCTTCTTCTAACAGTTCAATCATCTTTTGTTCAACAAACAAAATCCTACAATCATCATGAAGGTTCTTTTGGTAAGAACAATTTTTCCGAAAATCAAAAAATTGGGATTTCTTTGTGATCTTTTTCAAATAATTTTCCTACTACTCAACTTAAAAGTGAGTTTCTCTACACAATTTACACAAATTCATAAAATATTGTTATTTCGCACAGATCCTCGCTATTGTGGCTGCTGCTAGTGCCCAGCAATACGGTGCCCCACCACCATCCAGCAACAACGGAGGAGGATATGCTGCCGCCCCTGAGCGTACCCCACAAGTTCACCGTCACGTATACGTGTAATTACACATTAATTGTTACAATTTACTAAATTGCATGTTTATTATTCTAACCTGTTCACTTTCGGTTGCTTTGTATAATCTATTAATATTTTCTCACACTTTTTCTCACAGACATGTTGCTCCAGATGAACCTGTTGATGAACAAAGCAAAGTCATCCGTGTCCCAGGAGGTAACTAAATATCAGTTATCACTAAATAAACAAAAACTCATATGAATTCTATATATACTCTGTAATTACTAACCATTTTTTAACTATTATTAGGAGACAAGCACGTAAACATCATCTTCGTCAAGACCCCATCTACAATCTTCCTCCCAACAAACCGAAGTCATCCTCCCAGAGCAAGGTAATACATGAAAGCGATGAAAACTATATCATTAATTATGATTTTCCCCTGAGAATCTTGGCATATAATTAAATATTTAATATTTTTCCAGACGAACACAAGAATCTTGTCTACGTTCTCCTCAAGAAGGGAGAATCCAACTCCAACATCAAGGTCCGTGGACCTCCACCAGCCAGACCACAAAAGCCCGAAGTATACTTCATCCGTTACAAGAACCAAGAAACCCAAGCTCCAGGTAAATATGGGAAATATATGGGAAAATAACAAACATGTCTCAGGATCATTTGTGCAGTTTTCCTAAAAATGTATGAGAAATTTTCTAAAAAAATCTTTGAATTTTTTCAGCCTATGGCGCTCCAGCACCACAAGCCCCACAAGCCCCTGCTCCAGTCAGACAAGTCAGCAACGCTTATGGATCCCCCTTCTAAAAAGTGTACACCTAATATTCAATTCCGGATACTTTGCTCAATTCTTCCTCCATCTATTTCCAGTATATACTTGCTCCAATCTCTGTTCGTACTCTTGTTACCTCAACTTTTTCATCTTCTCTTATCTTTTCCAAAGGAAATCAAACTTGATTCCCTAAATTAGGCTTTAGCCCTTTATTTTTGTCTTAAATTACTTGAATTTCGATGATTTACTCAATCCCTGTGTACTTTCAAGGGATTTCTTCTAAATATTTATATCTGACCACTTACTACTTACTTTTGTTTTCTAGTCTTGTCACCTGTTGACTTTCATATTTATATATCTTTCACAGGCACACACTAATTACAATTATGATTACAAGTCACTCTAATAATTAGCGTTGTAATTATTCTCTATTTATTGTGTATGCAACCATATTTTTGTATTAATTAAAGCCTAAAGCATTGAAAACCTTTTTTGAAAGCCTCATTTTATTACTCTATTCATATCATTAATCAGGTCATGACTCCAAGTATCGCGTCATCATCGTCTGTAAAATCAAATTTAGATATCATCCTTGGCAAGTATAGTGTCTAGCAAAGCAAATGTTCACATTGAACTTGTTGCCGAATAATTGAACGAGTTCATTTGGCAAAAGTTAGAGACAGATATAGTAACTCGATGAATGAATGAACTACAAAGGTCACACATGGAAATAGATACTGATCTATTTCCAATGGAAAAGAATGAGGAACTGATTCAATCAATAAAATAGATTCAATAATTCACGATTACATTCCTAATAGTCAAAATCAAGTGCAAAGACAATAATTACACGACATGCACAAAATAACACACGCAAAAAATAGCGTTAAGGCAAACAGTTGTTTTTCTACTTATAACTAGTCCCATTATTTACATCATGTAATGTCACAGCAGGTATAGAACACTGGAAATGGTGTCTAAAATGAATAAATCAGTTAGATAAGGCAACCGAGTGTTTATAATAGCATTGTGCGAAAATTATATCTTCTATAAGGTTTTAGGCACCTAAAAAGATTCCCTTGGTTATAATTATCATTGCTAAAAGTTGGTTGCGACTAAATGACATGTAGTAACATGTCAGTTCATCTTCTAAATCAAGACGAGACTACAAAGGTGTGCTATATCTTCTTAACAGAGCTACTGACATGACACACTATTCATACAGTTCATCTTATTTAAAAAAAAACAAGTAACTTGTTTGTTTCTGTCTGATAAACGCTATATATATTAAAGTAGTAAGTAGCTTCACCATAGTTGTTCACCTTTCTCTTCATTCTCACTCCATAAAACAAAATGAGTGGAAATTGGGAATTCGTTCTTCAAAATTAACCATTGTTGCTGTGTATATGATGATGAATGCTTTTTACATATAGAAAGATGCAGACACACGTTCTTTGGTGATTGTAAGTTGGAGGATTGCAAAGTTTTTAAGTGAAATGCAATAGAAGCTCCTCTCATCTTACTTACTTATAGTAAACAGGTTAACCACGAATTACCTATTTACTTATGTAATTCTAAATAAATAGCATAGATTTATTCTTCTCTTATTAATCACATTGTCGTAGTAAAAGTATAAATCTACATATAATATAGCCATATACGTATATATTGAAATTCTAGTTTCTGTTGTATAATATAATGCAATAAATAAGATCTTTTGTGCACCTTGCGCCTTACCTTCATTTACTATCAGCATTATTTAAATACCTTTACACATCAAAAGAATGGAATCATCACCAATTCGGTTACATCAAATAACTTAAATATATATTTCTTACTATAAGGTGAAACTTAAGATATTGCATGACTTTAGCACATTCATTTCTTGCAGTGTATGCAGATGCATTGCACGTTCTTCAACTATCACCTCATACAAAACATTACACAAACACACACACACACACACACTACTGCCCCTGTGATGTATCCTTATATAAAGTGCATAACTAATTCAAAAATACGTGACAAAACAACTTGTTTCATTTTCATACTGGTTTTCCTATTTGACAGAATAATTCAATCGCAATGTTAATGGCAATTCAATTCATGAATGTGTGCATTGATTCACCATACCTCAGGTTCATCCATCAATACATTTGCAACAACATCGATTTTTTACTTCAAAACTTCAGAATATTTATTTCAGTCCATCTTAGAAATGTACCCGTTACAAAATATACTTTAGGCACTCAAATATGTACAACAATAATAACCGTAGATTTTACTTGCAGTTGTAAAGTTGTAATAGCGAATTTAAAATAGAATATTATTTTTGGTATGTAAAGTGTGTATTGAGAGAAGAAAGATTGAAACTTTAATGTTTAATTTAAAAAAACACTTAATTGAGCAAATCGCATTGTATTTCTATTTAAATCAAAGAAATAGTGAGAATCTGAAACGGGTTTTGATGAAAAAAGGCTAAATGGCAGTGTAAGCTATATTACTAATAGATAATTATATAATCCCATTTTCTTCCATCGTAAAATGGTATGTATTACGTGGAATTAGATGTTCTTACAAGCATACTATGGCACAATTTTTGCGGTTTATCTTTTCTTGCCTAATAATTACTAAGTTGGCTACTGTATACTTATATGCAGCATGTAAATGTTAGATAATTCGTATTGTTTTTATGATATCGTGTGTACGGTTTCATTTCTTAGTGCATTTCTTACAATTAGTTGTAGTAGATGACATGAGGTCATTGTTTTCCATTGTTTAAAACAGCCATTACATTCTCTAGTTATGTAGCTAGACTAAGTAGTGTTATTAGTTTTTGTGGCTAAGGCTAATACTTATGGATTTCGCAAAGTTTCATCTTTCTGTAATTTGTCAGATTGACGTTAGGTATGTGTAAATTAGGAGATTAGTGTAGCTATCAGTATTATTACTATTTGTATACAAGAATGACCTTGCAACTGCATTAAGTTGATGTGCCTTTGTCTTCTTCTGATCATCACATGCACCGGAGGTAGATGAAAACATATAATTAACTGCCTACCTGTGTATCCACAATGTTTTCTTCGTGTCTGAGTTAATCAATGACTACCTAGTAACACACTTATTGATCGGAACACAACAGTACCTACCTAATGCATTTTCTTCAGAATTCTGACATTGTAAGCTTCATGTTGGGGCACACTCACGATCATAACCACTGATAACCACTAAATAGTATAGAATATTACCACGTGCTAACAAATCACGATGACTATCATCAAACATAATTGTTTATTGATTTTACTGACTGTATATTGGCCACATTTCCATTTCAACATTCCTTACACTCAAGAAACCCAATCAAAAGCATATAACTCCTTAAAAGTTCATATAATTACAGCTAAAGAAAGCTATGAATGTACCTATTTCAGCTAAAATTTAACATGCATACTTTAATTGATATATACCCAGGCTAAAATCCAAACTCAAATCTCAAAAATTGCAATGCATTACAGGAAAATATTATTTAAAAACTAATTTCTCACACCTTTTAATACTACAGCATTATACAACTCAACTTCATTACTGCATGTTAAAGTAATTCTTTCACTTTCATTAATTTACGAATTTTTGAAACTTAAATGCCGACAATAATGGAACAGTATGAGAGTGAGATGAAAATTTTCAGGCTTTTCAAATCAGAATTTATAATATAACGCAAATGGAATTGGCAAATTCATTTAATCTGTAATGTTAAATATAAACAATTTTATAACACTTACAAATAGTAATTTATCGACTTCACATCAAAATCAATATTGAAATTAATTGTAACTAAATGGGCAGCTAGAAAAACCCATGCCATATGCACTTAGCTTCAATGTGTTTACGAGCTACAAATTTTTTACAAAAGAAAATAGTAAATAAGGTATAATACCTACTATAACTTACATTTACTTGCGTTGAGGTAATCTGTATTAGAGTTTAGTTACAATTTGAAGCACTTTCGAATAGTAATTTACTGGGCTTCAAAGCAAAATTACATTTCAATTAAATGTAAACGAAAATAATGCCTATGCACTTGGCTTCAAAAAGTGTGTACAAATGAAACCGCAGAAAATGTGTCATCTTATATAAAAGGTATCATGTCTGTGTAGTTGGCAGACATGGAATGTTTGTTCGTGTGGAATAAATAAGGATTTGACATATTTCTGAGAATCCAAGTCAATTTGGCAATTTACTACTGTGGCATTACAATAAAGCCGGTTTCGTGTCAATTCTAACCAAACTACTTGCGAAGGCACATGNACTTGTGAAGGCACATGATCTGCTTATTTCCTGCTTGCATTATAATAAAAGAGCAATTCTAAGTAAATATGTCAATTTGCAGAAACTATCAAATTCTAAAGAAGAAGCGTCGATTACATTGGGAATAATTTAAGGCAATCGTTGCATTCACTTTTGGCGATCTAAAATTCAGAAATAGCCAAAAGATATTAGTGTGACACCTGACACATACTTTAACAAATTTTAGAATGGATCTAGGAAACTATAGAGGATCTTGCACAGATTAGAGAAATAGAAAGGGAGTTAACCATTGTTATCAATGTTTATTTTTTGGCATTGCAGTTTGCATTGAAGAATCTGAATAATAGTATTGCTAAATAAAAAGTGTTTAATGATATGCACATACTACAGGATATCATTTGTATTTTTTGTATTTGCGTGGTAATGCTTAAGATACCTCTTAAGAAAACAGAACGAGCTGTAGGATAGTGTAGATCATCCCACAATGAAATAAAATCCGCAGTTCATCCCACATTCTTGTCTTCTCTGTTGTAGAAAGGGAAGATTAATTATCATAGCGTAGTTTATGTTTGTTGCTTGTCTCCGCTCCTCCAATTATTCATCTGAACTGATGACTTAGAATTGCATAATGAATGTTAAGGATATTATAATGCTAGATTAGGCTTGTTTATTCGGCAAAGGGAGCCAAATTAGAGTAAAGCAAAGAGAGAGATTTGGCACAGCCACCAAATTTACTAACTGACGACTAAATGGCGACTGACGTATATCCTTCGTCCATTGCATTAGATTACTACGACAATGCAATCTCGCTAATCTAAAGGGAAATTATTAATCGATTCATATCAGTAGAAAAAACCTTACATGAATTTAAAAAAAGAAGATTTTCCTAGTTTATTCGTATACTTGTTGAAAAATCATGTAAATAGGGCGCAATTTTTCTTTACTGCATAACATTGCATTGTGTCTCATCTTTAATGCAATAGAGATGATCAGAAAATGCATTTGGATGCTACATTCAATCCTTCTCACTCAACATTTTCTCATTAGAGCGTAACTGACACACTTCTTACATCCACTGCGCATTACACACTTCACAATATCTTTTTTTTTTATCAATAGTCTTTTTATGAAGTGAATTTTAACTTAATGTGTGGCCTGACCTGCGAAAAATTTTCTTAATCTACTGCCCTATAACATGCTTATCAAGTTAATTGTAAACAAAAGGCTATAATAGTGTTATTTATCGTATCCCTACTAGAAGATTATTATGGTACACATAATAATAATATAACTGCAATAATGTGTAGAGTTACAGTTAAATGTTTAATATTCAGAAGAAGAGTGTAACAATAAATACGGAATGATTTCGTTGATACACATCCAACAATTATTATGGTTGTTACAACTTACGACTTACAAACCAGTCGGCATGTGCTACTACATAAAACTTTATCAACAGTAAATAAAGTAATGTTTGCAGAAAATGTAGATGAATAGAAATAATGTTAGGTAACAATGTGCCATCACTACATTACATGACACACGTTTAAATAAACGAACTAGAGGACAAACTGATTTATTGCTCTAAGAGCAAAAGTCGATTGTCAAGTCATAAAATCCCAGCGTGCAATGGAATTCTTATTGTTTTCATCTAGTGGAGCATTTTGGTGAATTATCCTACTTTACGTCTTGTCGTCCTTATTGAAAACTACGTGATCGTATAGGCAATAAAGGAAACTATAATATTAACAAACCAAACCAGTTAAGTCGATGCAAATAATTAATTCAGTATATCTCCTGCATTGCTTTTCAATTTCTAAGAAATGGAATTTATTACAAGTACAGATACAGGATTTATAATAATAATAATATTATTATTATGATCATTGCTCACTAGTGCAATATATTAAATTGTACTACATGAATATAATATACACAAGTATCCTTCATTACAATATTTATGTGAACTTTAACAAGATGTGCAAAGATGCGAGGTGACGGTGACATGAACGTGACATAACAATTCAAATATCAAAGACACATCTTACAGAGCAACATAGATTAATTGCTTCGTTTCTGAATAGCAAAACTGCATTGTACTCTGTGACTTTTAATGTTAGTTAACTCTTAAATGCTTAGATTGTGGATCATGATGATGACGGTCTTGTCACACCTCATCCCCACTACAAAAACTATTACATATAATCTTCCCCTTTTACGATAAACAAGAAAAGAAGCCTTTTAGGGCTACAGCAGGCATGAACACAAGGCATACTCATTCATCTTATCTAGAATACATTATTAGTTACACAGTTTTCAAGATTGCCTAATTAATCGAATTTTCTTGCCAGAATACGAGCACTCCTTTGGCTCTTCTCATCAACAACTCCGAGGGGTTTATAAGGCGGACGAATTTTGATTGTCACCATCAGTCACTCATCTGCTCTTCTCATCCTCATCTTCTCTCAATTCTTCTTTTTATCAATTTGCCATCATGAAGGCTACTTTGGTAAGTACTTTAAAAACCAAAATCGGATTTGACTTCGGTTTTCCTATAATACAAACGTGTGATACAAATAGTGGACTCCAGTTTTCGTTTTCTGCAGAAGATTCAACCGATTTTCCTCAAATTGTTCTTTACTTTTTGTTTAAAGTTGAAAACGGTGAAAGTGTAAAATATATTTTGAAAATGAAATTTTTATTTGATAGGTTGTTTTGGCTTTGGCCATGTTTGCATCTGCACATGCTGGAAACAGTGGATATGGTGCTCCCGCAGAAGAGGCACCACATGTCCCACAAGTTCATCGTCACGTATACGTGTAAATATATACAAATTGCCTTTTTGCATATAAAATTTTTACATTTATCATTACAATTTCGACTTTCATATCTATTTGTTATTATTAGACATGTTGCTCCAGATGAGCCCGCTGATGTCCAATCTCGTGTCATCCGCGTTCCAGGAGGTAGCAAACATTAATAATTTACTTTGTTTACCTTAATCATTTCAAAGAAAATGTAAAGTGTACTAAATATTATATGCAATTCTTTAGGAGACAAGCACGTAAACATCATCTTCGTTAAGACACCATCTCAATCTACTTCCCAACAAACCGAAGTCATCCTCCCCGAACAAGGTAAAATATAATTGCATGCAATTCTGTTCTTGTATAACTTTTGGAAAATTACAAGTGATACCTAAAATAATTCTTTATTTTGTCCAGACGAACACAAGAATCTCGTTTACGTCCTCCTCAAGAAGGGAGAGAACAACAACAACGTCCGCATTCGTGGACCTGGACCACGCACTCCAACCAAAGTACGAAAATATCTTTGTTATATCTCCGCCACATTTATTTATATTTCTCATATTGCAGTTTTATTTATTTATTTTTGTTTTTTCCACAGCCCGAAGTTTACTTCATCCGTTACAAGAACGAACAAGGTCAAACCGAATACGGTAAGCTTAAACGAATTAAAATATTAATGCATCCTTCGTAATCAAGTATTTGTAGGAAATGAAGTTAGTTTCTACCTGCAATTAGTAGTACAGATTTGATAATACCGAACTGTATTTTTTTGCCTAGAGGAATGTTATTTATAATATTCTATGATATTCTATAATCTATTTTCTTTATGAAAATTGTGTCCATATTAAAAATGCCATTTCCTTTCGAAAAATAAGAAAATCACTAAATTGTCAATTATTTTGATTTTCAGGACCCCCAGCACCAACTCCAGTTCGCGGGTTAGTAACTAAATTTTAAATTAATGTTTACGCTTATTTTTTTAACACTTTGCTTTACTATTTCTGCTAATCTGTGCATAAAATTGAATGATAATATTATGTTTATAGTTATGGAGCTCCTTGAACAAAGACGAAGGCCAGTCAAGTCAAATGAACCTTGTTTATCGAACTTTATTCTTATCTGTATATTCTGTGAACTATTTTATTATTTTGTATTATACATGGTATTCCCTCTTTCTACCTTTTCTTGTTACCGTTCTGTCCTTGCAATCATTTTTTATCTATCTTCCTTTTTCCCATCTTCTAAGTCTTCCTATTCTACTTGTTTACTTCTTTCCCATCTTCCCTTCTTCACTTTACAAATTTACTCTTTCATCTTCAACAGATTTTACTTTTGATTTAATTCCCAGATCCATACAAGGTCTGTGATTCAAAATATTTCTGTCTAGTCTTCTCTGGTTCACTTGTATTTATTGATAACTTAAATCATTTATCTTTTGTATCTTGTAATTTAGTTGTGTGAAAATGTTTAGTGCAAAGTCTTTGTAAAAATAAAAGCATTTTTAAATAATTTGATTCTGATTGTTCCAAATTACTAAAATTATGCATTCATTAATGATTAAGCACAACATACTAAAACGATTTTTAATCCAGAGTTCCCGAGTATCAGGAAGAGTTACTGATGATACGCTTATTTTGTAGTCGATGAAAAATACATCGTTTCTCAAACAATTACCATTTTCTGATGAAATCTAGTACAATCTTCATGATTCATATTAAACAAAGTAACGTGTGTACGGTGTGTATGTCATTGTACATTGTACCCGTTGAAAAAAAATGTGCATATTCAACAAGGAAAGAGGATGTTAGTTATTGTAGTATTCATTTAGGAATAATTTTTGAAACGACTAAGAAGATACCTAAATAATGAATTATGGATGATGGTACACCATTCCAGGAAAGCCAAGTACTTCATTCCGATGTGAATACATGATGATTGATGACTTCAAACGACTGCCCTGACAATGTTTATTATCCATAATGAACCTGTCCGTATTTCCCATCCAAAGTACTTACGTAAAATCCAGTGACGATCAAGCTATTTTACTTAGGTAGGTACAAATAATATTTTGCAACAGTTTTTTCATAATCATTCTAATAGGTATTTACTTTTTAACATAATTTCTTCGCATCTTAATGCTCTGTGCACTAAATTGTGATTTAAACAGTGAATTAAATTATATCAACAAAATACATCGTTCTAAAATGTTTCATGGAAAGGATTAAGTCGTGCATTAGTGTTGTTTACGTATAATAACAAGTTTTAGTAATACCTACCAACATACGCAAGCAGTAAGTAGTAGAACAAGTATTACAACCAAAAACAATTTTTTATTAACATTTTCTGATGCTGCTGCGGGATTGTGGGATACATACACTCTGAAAATTCTCAGTTTACTAAGTATAAGTAATGCAAATATGTAGACTGTATAAGTAAATGCGTATAACACCTAATATTTAGTATACAATAATATACATAGTAGATTCGATATCTCATCTAGTGTAGCATAATTAGGATAATAGCATCCCTTTTCGATTATCATATGTAAGGAAATGGGCAATAGTTTATGCACATAGCAATCACAGTACTCGTGTGTCCGTGTGTGAGTTTACATATAGTGAGACGATAATTTAATAATTTCCAATATATCTCCTTTAGCTCCTCTTCACCTTTCGGACGTAAGTCTTATAGAAAAAGTCGGCGAATAGTAAAAAATATGTAGCATACATTGTTAAAGCCAGTTTTATGTTCTGATCTTCTCTCTCACACTTAACTCCATTGGCTGTTTACATATAAAAGACAATTAATTGTTTAGTATTTGAGTTAAAATCCTTGTTTCAGTAGTAATTGATTAAGGAATTATTGTTGACCATAAAAGAAAATTCCGACTTACATTTTGCAACCAGAGAATGCCAATTAACCGTGACACCCACAATCATTTGAGCTATCTGCAGCGTCGTAATTAAAATAACCATACTTCTTGGCAGATGAATCCCAAAACACTAGAAGAAAAAAAAAAGATGTTGTTTTTAATGAGTTCATAGTATTCAAGATCTAGGAATTATAATCGATTCCAAGAACCAGCAACTTTTTCGTCACTAATTGAGGATAAAACGCATCATAATACAGGAGTTGCTATCGGCTGGTGCCTGCACTTTTTAATTCGCTCTCGTGCAATGTAAAGACGTGGTAAAGACTCATAACTGATAATTCAGCTTGTCCTTGTCCCTGCTATTGCATTTTCAAAGTCTTAGAACGTTCATTGTTTATTATACGTATAGGATTAGCAGTAGATTAATAAGACATAGGTAATCCGGTAGGTAGGTACTTATATTAAAGGTAAACATTATTTTTCTTTGATTATACATTAAGCTTTGTAAACCAAACCAAGGTGAAGTTTCCAAACAAAAACTTTGATTCTCCTCAAGCAAACAATAATATTATT
>JABASI010003681.1:0-15818 GCA_019776505.1 Tomocerus nigrus
CGAATATGTACAAGCCAACGGACACAGGACATTCGTACAGATAGCAAGATGTGGCGTTACGAAGTGTCTGTACCTTGCTAATGAATTAAATGACTGTAGTAGATTCTACAGTCCTGCAACGCATCCAATAATTACAGAGTGAGTTTTAACTGCACATTGTGTCACCCTGCGCTAATATTGTAAAAATAGTTTACAGAAATCTACATACATGATATTTACATATTCTGATAATGATGTTACGATTAGGAATTAGGACTAAGATTATGTATTTCTATATAGGAAATTGTTAGATTGGAGCAGAATATTTCGTGTGGTACTTGTTATTATGTCGTGCTTGAATGACTTCGTTGAAGCAGCGAAAACAAACTCCCTGTTTACATCAAATAGAAATGCTTTGGATAAATTGATATCGATGTCAAAAGAAAGAGTCAATTTAGTTGGATTTCATGGAAGACTACTGGGATTTCAGGTACCTATTACTATTATATCGGTTCTATATAATCCCCATACATCAAACAATAATGCATGTGCATCCAGTAAAGTCAAAAGCAAGATTTCAATTCTGCTTATAGTACATACATGCATACGTTTTCTTTTATAATCTGTAATTTCATAGGTAATATCAGTTTTAACATTTTGTATTTGATTTCAATGTTTTATAGTTTTGTAAATCAGTTCGTGGGCCGCTTAGAGTGATTGGTTGTTTAATGGCTGCGTTTTCTGAAATCTATAATACAGATAGTATTTTCAAATACATAATTCTGTCACCGAAGGATTGTAAGTGATATAATTGCGTACCAAACTATTTCATACTATGTATAAATGTTTTCTTAGTACAATCTAAGATTTGATTAGCACAAGCGTAGATTATGCTATCCGATATTTTTATGCCATGTTTTAAGAAACTGGCGAACTAAGAATTGACTATAATGAAACTATTGTCTACCATTTGAAATAGTTGTTTACTACTGGCGACACCCTGCAGAGAGAGCTAATCGCATAGCTAAAATATGTGAGGATGATCCATTGACGTTTTTCAAGGAATTTTGGCTCGTTCAAGAAAAAGGTAGACTTTATGACAACATGTGTTAACATTTTCAGACTTTATGCGTTTCTAAAATTTGTTTTGCCTATTTGATGTTAGGTCTTGTAAAAATAATATCCAACTGTATGGGTGACGCTGTGGAATCAAATTTGGAGATTTCTGTGCCTCCAACGAAATTGACGATTGAGACCACATCAAATAAGAAGCTTACGATTCTTCCTCCCAATGAATATATTGGCATTAAACCTGTGATGCTCCGTCTTGTTTCGCACAAAATACGATTAGGTTCAGTTGGAAGTGAAGATCCTAGCATATCTCATGTCGAAGAAATGTCTCGAACATTGATAGTGCATTGTCACGGAGGAGGATTTGTTGCTCAAAGCTCAAATTCTCATCTTGTGTATTTAAAAGCGTGGGCAAAAGGCGCTGGAGCTCCGATTATATCCATCGATTATTCTTTAGCTCCGGAAGCTCCCTACCCCAGAGCACTGCACGAAGCATTTTATGCCTACGTTTGGTCTTTACAAAACGCTCACATACTTGGCAGCACTGCAGAAAGAATTATTTTAGCAGGTTCGTAAAATTAAAATGTGCTAAATGTGTTCATTATAATTTACTTCGAACATTTGTATCATAAAAAATTGTCAATTTCTGTTTTATAGGTGACTCTGCTGGTGGCTTAATACTTACTGGAGTTGTAATAATGTGCATTGAATTAGGTGTTCGTATTCCTGATGGTTTACTTTTAGCATACACACCTCAGTTACTTGAAGCAGCAATTTCCCCGGCTAGATTATTGAGTCTTGCTGACCCATTGATACCATATCCAGCATTAGCGGCCTGCCTTGGTGGTAATTATCCTACATTTGTCCATAGTATACGATTACACTAGTTATAACAAGCTAAGTATATCGTTAGTTATTGATACTTATGCAGACAATTTTTATTTCATGTATTGAACTATTGAACTAAATAAATATTCGGGTTGGGCCTCAACATTATTTTGAGAGATAGGTACTCTATACTTTCGGTTAGCAAGATTTGCATTATTTGTCCATTAACCATATTTCTTCCTTTACATAGCATACTTGGGCAAGACGTTTGATCCAACTTTGGCCAAACTTCCCGGAAGTGTCGTAGAAGGTGGCTGGGAACCAGAAGAATCCAATATTGAAAACTGTAATAGAAAGTTCATGACATTAGATCTCGAAGAACTGGATGGTGTTCAAATACCAGCGGATAGATTGTCATTTATCTCCACTGATAGCTACTGACGATATTCTCCGTAGATTCCCGTCTACGTCTGTTGTGGTTAGTGTCTTAATATATATATGCATACAATCTAGAAATCTATGAACTAAATATGCTTATAAAGTTCAATTGAATAATGAATCAATTTCCAAATTCTTGTTTTCAGTCAACAAATTTCGATCCTTGTTTAGACGATTGTGTTGAATTTGCATCTCGACTTAGAACATTAGGTGTACCTGTTACACTTGATGTACTCAACTCTGTACCTCATGGATTTCTTAATTTTGGAAAGGTACACACGCAAAGTCATTCACAGATTCATGGATCATTATTTTTTTTAGCTTACAAGTTTTTTCACCACTTTCATTGCTTTAACAGATAAGCGGAGAATGTTATCGCGGAATTGAGACCTGCTTTCGCCGTCTGAAGGATTTCGTTTTATAAGTTAACGTTCGGTTTTTGGATAAATATTTTTAATTGATGATATTATACCTGACAAGTGATGAAGTTATGATATATAGGTGTCTACAAGTGCAATAGGACTATATATTTAATTCGGTTTACCTAGAAGTAGGTTATAAAACTGTGATTTTTAAGTTTATATATGTTTTGCATTTGTGTATCTGTCTCATTTGTTTAAAATTATGGTATGCACGCTTTAAAAGGTAGGTACTTGGTACTTGCCTACCAATGCAATAATATTATTTCCGTTTTAGTATACTCGTTTGTGTGTTTAGTGACAATGAATGTGAATGGATGTATTTTAGCATTTTACTCAAAATCAAAGTTGTAATTTTTGTCTTTTCAATGCACTCTAATCCACGTTAGATCAAAATACATTTGGTTAAGGATTGTTTTGTTAATTATGGTAAAATAGATTGTGTATTGTCACATATGGCCGTTCCTCATGTCTCTCACTCTCACCTATGAATACTATTGTATAGTATATAACATACAAAAACGCACCACGCAATAATATGTAATCGCAGTTTGGGGTTTGGACTCTCGGATGCAAATAGGCATGGGCCAAATCTATACATTTCTATCGAATAATTACATAATTATAAACTTATAAATATGCCATTTATACATTTATATACTGTTTTGATAACCGTATGATGTTCGTCAAATAAATGTTAAAATGCATTGTCATAAAGTAGTGCTTTCAATACATGCAATTCAATTCCTCAGCAAAATGGCATGAACATTCTTGAAAATGAACTTTGTTAGGCAGTAAGTAAGTATGCTGTATCCTGCTGATGGCATATTCTAACTTTGCAGTTACAGGTTGGACGCACATGGGATATATCATGTCATCCTACCTATATTATGTGTACACAGCAGCTACAGTATGTAGACCCAATAGAAGCATCATTACAGCAAAACCTTTCGGTTTCCGTACCTAATGTATCACAGTAATTTGAATCTACAGACAGCATTGTTCTACTTTCATTAAGTCTGGCTCCTTTATTTGGCTTGTTATCATTTCATATCTACCGTATATTACGACCCTGCCTTTACTTAATAGGCCATTAAATTGGAAGTTGCTTTTGAAGTCATAATATTGTTTGTGTAAGCAGTTTCTTGAAACGAACATGAACCACAAAGTGCATTTTCCTAAACTCACATATAACATCATGCATTCTTCAGTCCAGCTACTCCTGCACTTACACCACTAATTTAGTTGGAATAATATGGCACTACGGTAGTGCAGAAGATTTTACTCGTCTCTTTCACAGTATTGTATTTCGTGAATTACACCAAGGGTCTTCCATGCATTCTATGACTTCTATGTTGGTACACAAGCGACTTCGTCCGTTCTCTGTATTTGTGTTTGTCTCTTTCTGGACTAAGGAGGATATCACTCGTATTGGACTCTCCTTCGAGAAATCGTAAAAATAGTAAGTTGAAATAATTCAATGAATAATTACATTCAAAAAGCAAAATTCAATAGAAAATGGAATCTAATCAAGTAACACAAGTGATATTTACACTTGCAGATATTTTGAAATAACTCTACACTGACATGGTATTGTGTAAAGTGTAAATGTGTCCTCGTGTGTTGTACTTGTACTTGTCCTATATAATATGTATTGATATTGATTAACTATACGTGTTCTTCATGTTTAGGTACATACACGGAATTTGATAGTATAGGGTACATAACAAAGTAACAGAGTGCAGACTTTATGGGTGTCAGTCAGTTATTTTCATATTATGTCCTGATTTTATGCCTAAGAAATTATATTCATGATCTACGAAGAATTTAATTGATTAATTAGGACCAGCAATAACGTTGAGGATCTAATTATATTTACTCGTACCGACAGGATAAAGATGACAGACATGTACGATACTACAAACATATAGGTAGGTTGTAAAACTTCAGTTTTCATTTTACCCAATTGGGAACTTTATTTTCACAACTCAAATTGCAAAGTTTATTTTTACCCTCCTCATATCTGTATGTCTTGGCTCTCTGCCACGATTCTAGTAAAAGACGAGACTTACGATGACAATATTTTGATGTGACATTACATCATCGTATACATGCACGCTTACACTGCACATCCTTGTCTCACTACAATACGCAACAACTTGGATCCGAAATCCGAACATGCAATAGTAGGGAGGTATACACATTTAGGAGGTTAGGAACACTTAGGTATAAAGGGAAGTAGATGCCGCGATGCCGGCCGGCCTGTGTTACATAAAATCGATACCTCTGTATGCGTTTGCCGCATACCGGTTTAGTGTGTTGTTGTGAAATACATTCTGATCTGTAAACTACTAAATGTGAAATAAAAGTAATATTAAATTAACATGGATATTGTTAAGTATTAAGTAAATAGTCAATGTGGGATAAGCAAGTGATAAACCATCCGCTGTATTCCAGCATAGTGACTTCACATAAATTCAGCACACAGAGTCAGAAGGTACATGGTAGTAAATATCCTTCCAGTGATACAGCTGTCAGACAATACGATTATTATTGACATTCACGACGGATTTTGATTGGCTTTCAAAAAGCTACACCTCCATCAGTCCTGCCACATTTCAAGTTATTTGCACCACGCCATCATCATTTCTGTCCTTTTGTATTGTTTACTACGTAAATACTCGTTACGAGTGTGAATTAAATCCACATGTACCAATAGGTTTTGTACTTCTAAAGTGAATTGATTTAACAGTTTTGTCTCAACCCTAAGTTGACTTCAAGCTTTTACTGGAATGTTGTAATCAGATTCAAGGACATAATACAAGGTCTCGAGGGTAAAGATGTATTTTTTTTTGTCTTCATATTATACAGCATAGAAACTTGTACATAGGATACTTAATTTCTTCTGAATATTATGATGACGTACAAGAATTGGTAGCTTGGCTTAGTATTTCCGATCCTTTATTCTTATACATACAAACATAGTATGTGGTCAGATCAGATTTCAGATAAGAGTATTCTACAACTTAACTTCTGTTTGTACATTAGCCACCTTTTGTGTATGTACTATATGTGTAGATAAATCAATATCTTCTACATACTACTTACTTGGGCATGTAATTTGCTTAATGCCAATGCATTACATATACCTATACATTTATATATCGAGAAGAAATCTATAAGTCATGCAGCATAATCTCATTTCGTTCTATCAAAGGAATAAAATTACACTTTACGTACATATAGGTATCAAAAAGTCGCGTGTAGTCTTCCTTAAGTACAAATTCATTTGTTAGACAAAACTGTGTGTGCATTGTGCATGTATAAAACTTATGTCATGTATCTATGTAACCCTTGCTATAGTACACAAGGGTAGGAATTAAAATACAACATTTTTTCAATTCTTATTCGCATATGAAGTCGGATCAATTAGATTTAAGAATAAAGAGTTAGAGCATAAGTAACTAATTACTAAATAGATAGACATAGACAATTCAGATAGGCTAATGATACTATGTAGGTACATATAATTAACTGGCCCTGAGAGGTAGTTTTTACTTCTGCCTCTGTATTGCACGATATTCCCAGATTCTTTTATTTATCTCATATAATAATATGGATTGCTTACTTACACAAGCAAGGTTACAATAACTACAACGTAAATATTGAATACATGTTTGCTTGTATGCATTCTTGCAGACTCTACCGCTACCACAAAATCATCGCTGTCGCAGATACTGGTTTACACGCAGACACGTTTGATATCTCAGTGTGGTAAGACTAACCCTTCTCCTACATTAGTTTCATCACTTCTTGGCATAATATCCTCTGTAGGAATTACTAACAGAATTTTTATTCGTGTAACTTCGCTTGTTGATAAATAAGTACTACATTTTGTGAATTCTCTTTATTTCAAAATGAACAAGCTAATAATGAGCCAAATGCTGCAATCACCCGTTAAATCCTCGCCAACTAATGGAGTGGCCGAAATACCGGCAGATTTCATAAGGCCAGATTTGCCGAGCAAATGCAAATGGGATTTGTCTCAACGGGATCAGAAAACCCCTCATTCATGCACGCCACCGTAAGTCATCAATCATCATGCATAAGTGTCCTATGAATTACTTAAAATATTTCTCATTATAAATTGTACAACTTACAAATCCACTCATTTCATTCCTCATTCATTTTCACAGACAGCCACCTCCTAAAATCATTCCAGATATTCTCCATTTCATCGGAAATACACCATTGGTACGCTTAAACAAAATTCCACAGGCAAGGGGAATAAAATGCGAAGTTTGTAAGTAACAAGTGCTATGTTAGTCTTATGTTTTTTATACTTATTTCATTATACTTACTTACCTTGACGTGGTTGAACTTCTAGTGGTAAAATGTGAATTTTTCAACGCCGGTGGAAGCGTTAAGGATCGCATTGCTCTCCGGATGGTGGAAGATGCTGAAAAAAGTGGAATTATAAGGCCTGGATTCACAATCATTGAGCCAACTTCTGGAAACACTGGTATGCTGTAGTAACTGATTTAACTATAGTAAGAATACTTTATTGTGTACGATGCACCACCCACGAATGGGCTATGTATACCTTAAATTATGTACAGAATTTGGATATACAGTCGAATACATTCACATTAACACACGTGTATTCTTACTTACTCGTATTCTTACTTTACCACCTAATATTATGTGGGTACAGTAATTATGCTGAACAGATAAAGAAAAGATGTTAAATAGTATGGCATAAGTCAGGCATAAGTATAAGGAATTGTCAAATTAATTTCAGTCTGATTATTACTTATAGGCATAGGGTTAGCCTTGGCAGCCGCTGTGAAAGGGTACAAGTGCATTATTGTCATGCCGGAAAAGATGTCTAATGAAAAAGTCGACACTTTACATGCACTTGGAGCTCAGATTGTGCGTACACCGACATCCGCTACTTTTGACTCTCCCGAGAGCCATATCTCGGTTGCCTGGAGGTTGAAAAAGGAGATACCGGATTCCATTATCTTAGATCAGGTATGGAATATTCAGAGGTTATATGTTATATCTGATCTCATTTATAACAAATCGAGTACGTACATGTATTTTATTTGATAATATAAATAAAAAAAGTCAGGGAATAAGGAAAATAGTATTCTTATTGTAAATGACAAGAATGTTTTTTGTCTACTTATTTTGCAAGTATAGGCTTTGCAATAGTAGAAGCAGACACGCTATATAATTACTTATCTACCTCTACTGTTATAATTGAACGGATACCATGTACCAAAACCTCAAAAAAATTAGCAGTTGACTTTACTTATTTTTTAGTATCGAAATGCTGGAAATCCTTTGGCTCACTATGATAAAACTGCTGAAGAAATTCTGTATCAATGTGATGGAAAGTTGGACATGGTCGTTTGCACTGCTGGTACTGGGGGGACAGTTACCGGCATCGGCAGAAAAATCAAGGAGAAACTGAAAAACTGCACGATTGTTGGAGTAGATCCTGAAGGCTCCATTTTAGCCCAGCCTGAAGTATTAAACGTCAGTGATACCACTATGTATGAGGTTGAAGGTATCGGATACGACTTCATCCCAACAGTCTTAGGTAAATTATACTAATTATTTTTTAAATGTGCAGACACTGAAATTTTGTATTAAATAAACTAAGGCAAGGGTTTAATGTGTACAGATCGCAGTGTGGTGGACAAGTGGTATAAAAGCAATGACAAAGAGTCTTTGCCTTTGGCAAGAAGTTTGATTAAGGAAGAAGGGCTACTTTGTGGAGGAAGTAGTGGGGCAGCTTTAAGTTGTGCTTTGAAAGCAATCGAAGATGCTGACTTAAAAGAGGGTCAACGATGTGTCGTTATTTTACCTGATGGAGTGCGAAACTATATGACGAAGTTTTTGTCTGATCAATGGATGACTGAGAGAGATTTACTGCCAGAGAAGAACTTAACAGATCAGTACTGGTGGTGGGACACTACAGTCTCTGTTCTTAATCTGCAGGCTCCTTTGACTATTTTCCCTGATGTATCTGTTCAAGATGCTATTGACATTATGAAAAGAAAAGGATTTGACCAAATGCCAGTTGTTGATGGAGAGGGGTAATTTACAAATATAATTATATCATTTTAAATTCGTTTTTACAACTAAAGTCATCAATATGAGATAAACACTCAGAAAAGCCCCATGTTTTAATATAGCAGTGATTAAGTACGTTAAATACGTTTTAGGTACCCCTGCTTGTATGTACATATTGTAATATTAGTAATTAAAATACATTTATATTATAGTTATAATTATATTATGTATGCACACAATTTTAGGACAATTCTTGGCATGATTACGCTTGGAAGTCTACTAACACGGGTGCTCCACAAGAAACTGGAGCCAAAAGACCCTGTCAAAGCAGCACTTTATAAACAATTCAAGAAAGTCACTCTGAATATGACATTAGGAAAGCTAACAAACATTCTTCACAAAGACCATTACGCTTTAGTGGTACATACGCAAATTCAGTGTAAGTAATTCTGTAACAGAGAGAATATTACTTCAGGGTATATTACTACTATTTCTATGTTCTGTAAATGCTTTTGTTGTATCAGTAAGCATCAATCCAATTGTTTGTACCTATAATGGTTATGGTTAGCATGGTATATGGTTGTGTATATTACATATGTATCGCAGGTGTATGTATGATAGTGTAAATAATTGTGAACCTCTTTTAGATGGAGGATCGAAAAAAGAAGAAAAGAAGGAAATAATTATTGGAATCGTCACGCAGATTGATTTGCTCAATTATATAACTGGAGTTGAAGAAGTTGTCCGAAAAAGGTAAAATATAACAATCACTGCTATATTATGTCTGCATCATCATTCATCACTGAATTACTTTTAATATTTTCATTGCATGTTTGCAGGCGAGATTCTAATTTGGCCTCTCAAGGCTTCGAAGATCTGACAATTTAATCCCAATGACGCAAATGTATCGCCGCGTCACTTTCTTCTTTACATTGCTCGTCCTTTCTACATCTCCAATCTTATGATATACTATATCCACGATTCACACTTTAATATGAACTCTCTAGATGACTAAATATTACTATCCATGATTATGATTTTTCAGTAACCATCCAAATATCAATCATGTTAGGGTTTTGTGTCGTGTCCGTAAGAGTGAGATATGCATTAAAATAAATAATATTAAAAAATGAAAAAAAACCATTTTGAAAATGACTGTAAAAAAGCAGCAGTAACGGCAAAATAGGTTTTGCATGTTGATTTACATTTCATTTGCATGTTGATTTACATTTCATTTGCATGTTGATTTACATTTCATTTACATGTTGATTTACATTTAATTTACATGCTGATTTACATTTAATTTACATGTTGATTTACATTGCATTTACTTACATCTTGATTTACATTGCATTTACTTACATTCTGATTTACATGTTGATTTACATTTGATTTGCATGTTGATTTACATTTTTTGACATCGCCAATACCTGTAGCAGCTACATTGGTTTGAGGTCACCACGACATGTAGCAACGTTACACATACAATAAATTTGAAACATCAAAAACCGGTCATGAGTTACAGACAGACGGACAGACTATAGGCATTCCCATAAATCAGCTACGGCTGCATAATAATTAATTTCAGTGTTCTAAAGCTTCTAGTTATTTCAAATAGTTTATATTACGATGTAAGTTTTCTATCAAATAAAAAGCATATTATCCCTCATAGTGACATATCCCTACTACTTGTAAGAAATGCTAATCTAATCAGGTTCAAGCAGTTTACTTTTATCGATAAGCTCAAAATTGAAGAGATTACCTGACCTGTGTGTGAGTAGCACTGTAAATCCCATGAAAAAGGGGATTTACAATGTATCATGTAACACTTTACAGCATTCATAATCAATTTGTATGTGGCAGTTGGCTTTTCTGATGTTTACATGTGGCAGTGAGGCAGTTTATTATCAAAGTCATTTATTACATAGTACCTACTTAATAAGTCAACCCGAGTTATTAAATGGAAATACTGAATAACATGGAAAATTTCTCTGACCCTGAGATTGATTAGATGCAAACCTTAGTCAGGTTATTGTCGTACCTACCTCTATAAGCATTATTTTTACGTATTGATATAATATATATTCATTCTACAGTTGTACTTATCTGTGAATGGTGAAGGTCTCTTATCATTCTATGTGGCAGTACGTTTATCAAATATTTTCCTAATAATTGCCCATCTGGAGTTGGATATTCAATAATAAAATGTGCATGTCATGATTAAATGCACCATTTGCAACTGAAAATGATATTGCTTAACATAATTAAATATGCTACATTCTCAGCAATCAAAAACTGATACTAAACTGGATATACTTAGTAGTTAGAATTAAAAAAAAACTTCATGCACTGAGTTTTATCAGTGCTCTTTGAAAATTACAACCAGCTATATACAGATTGAGTCTGGAATTCACGATCATCGGAAATGACAAAATTATTATTTGCATTCAGCACAATTTCACGACAATGGCTACACGCCAGATTAATACCTTCTTTGCTGAACATAACAATATGGCCATTTCCGATTATCCGATAAGTCAATACATCAGATAGTCCTTCCAAATTCTATGAAAAGTTTCATCACTCAATCATTTTCATCACATTCCATTTGTCAGCATAGCATTATTGCATAAATAAATAAGCAATGTCGCTTAATGGGTATTAAAGAAGACCAGCAGTAAAGGGAAAAATCGGACCATTATTCAAACCAATTTTTCATAAATGGCAAAATGTCGCAACTTCATTATTTTTTCATGCCATGGATGTCATAATGCCAACACATCAATGTCCAAAATTGACTTTGGTACTTAATGGGTACTATGGCTGTGTGTTGTGTTGCATCTTTCAATTTCTGCGTATATCAATATTATATTTGCTTGAGTAAATTATGTAACATACATGTAATAGTCAAGTATTCCTGCGTTGTACAATTTGCGATTCCCATCCAAATTGTCAACACACCAACAATTTTTGTTTAGCATAACAACAACAGTTTTACAATTCCTTTTTGACAACAACTATGTTTTCGATATCCCATTTTGTCAACAGGTTAAAGCTTAATAATAACAATAACACTTGAAGTGTCTAAAAGAAAAATTAGTATCTAATTGTTATTTTCTGGAAAATGTTAGAGTCATTTAGTAGGTATCTATACTTTATTTAGTTAACTTATTGTCTCTGTTTAATTAACATTGTATAAAAATGCTGCATGCAAAAATAATTCCAGAAATCTTGCGATTCTCCTTAAATACTTTGAGTATGGAAATTGGAACCTTTTGAGGATTTATGTTTTGGGAATGTTGACAAAGTCTGTTGACAATATTATAATTGTTGGCAAAATAAATTGTATAGATATAACTTTGTTGACAAAAAAGATTGTAGGATAGACAAAAGACTATTGACAAAATGAAATAGACTATCAATGTAGACAAAGTCTGTCGACAAAATAGATTGTAGACAAAAGTCTGTAGACAAAAGGCTGGAGACAAAAGTCTGTAGACAAAATAGACTGTTGAGAAAAAGTACCTACCTACTAATATGTTAACAAAATGGATAATGTGGTTTTGACAAATTGGTGCTGACAAAATTGGAGGCCTCCAATGGCACGGGGGTTACCAGTTGAAAGCAGTAACAAGTAACAGCTAGTAAAGATAAATTAATAAGAACATCGTTTACAGCGATGTGATGAACTAAAGCAGCGATACGGTACCTAATATCATATCATATCTATAAAGGGCTTTACCACAACATCACTACTACTAGTACTATGTAATCAATTCCTATGTATTATTGAAAACAAGCATTATTTATGTACCTATGTAAGGTTACTTACAGAGCTGGAGCTAAATATAAGTAAGCCTATACGTTTATGAATGAACATCAATACGCTACTTTCGCTACGAATTATATCATTCAATTATTGAACATTACATAGAGAATTTTTCGTGAGATAGAGAGTGACAATACTAGTCCAAAGTGTGAAAATTCAGAGTCAGACTCTTGATGACCAGCCAGACCCATATCCAGTTAACCATTACTTCACTGAAAGTTGGTGGTCAAGTAGGTAGCAATAAAAGTTGTGGCATTAAAAAGAGTAGACGGACATAGTACAGGCTCAGATTAACAGAAAATAACAATTTTTACTAATAATAGTAATAAAAGAAGTAAAGTTTCTACTTTAAAATGGCTAACACTCAAACGAAGACACATAGCTTGAATAAATCTCAAGTTGCCTCAAACGTAGGAAATCCACGGGTATTGCCCAACGTTTTGCATGCGATCGGGAACACACCAATGATCAAATTGAATCGCATTCCTCAGTCCATGGGAATTAAATGCGAAGTGTGTAAGTTATCACATTTACCTTTAAAAATAACAACACAACTTAAACTTGCCTTAATTGTTATGAAAAATATTTGATTATTGACAATTATATATCAGAATCACATCAATTTCCATGCATATAGTCGTTCGGTTTATTTTAAAAATGAAGAATTCCCCTTTTGTTGCAAGATGTAATGTAATCATGAAAGTGATTAAGTGATTACCTATTATTTTGATAAACGAATCTTTAAACCCAATTACCAGCTCTTGTAACAATTATTTATCAATGTTTGATATTACCATAGGGGTAAAATGCGAATTTTTGGGCCCTGGAGGAAGTCACAAAGACAGAATTGCTTTACGAATGATTGAAGACGCTGAACGGGACGGTCGAATTAAACCTGGATGTACTATCATTGAACCGACTTCGGGAAACACAGGTTACTATACACAAAACAGTGACAAATTGTTAAAAAAGTTATTTATACATTCAAGCATTGCTAATTTGGACCTATTTTTATTGCAGGAATTGGAGGTTTGTGGAGAATGCTTTTAATCCCTCGCTCATGTTATACCCATGTGTTTTCATCATCATTTCTTTATACTAGACAAATATCACAATTATTTTATGCTTACCATATTCGATATCTTTTAAAAATCTTAGTTTTAGAGCTGAATTCACAAACAATACGAATACAAGGAAACAAAATAATAATATGACATTCGTGTGTAAACGTGAACAATCGCAATGTAGGCATTAATACAATGTATTGAATTGAAAACAAGGCAATACTTATGACATATGACACTTATGAGTCCATCTTTTAATAGTGGCTATGGTGGCTGCTGTGAAGGGTTACAAGTGTATTTTGGTGATGCCAGAGAAAATGTCGGCAGAAAAGCAGGATACTATGCACGCACTGGGGGCAAAAATTATAAGAACACCAAAGACTCTTCCTGATGCACCTGAAAGCTTTACAGCAGTTGCTCAGAGATTACACAAAGAAATTCCAAACTCAATTGTTCTGGATCAGGTAAAATACATGTCATAATTTTCACTGGTTAATTAACTGGTTTAGTGGATTTAGTCGCCATATATCTCTTAATATTTTATGTTCTGTAGTATGGAAATCCAGGCAACCCAGGAGCTCATTATGACCAAACAGCACAGGAAATTTTGGACGAATGTGACGGTAAATTGGACATGATTGTTATGGGTGTTGGAACTGGAGGTATAATTACTGGAATCGGAAGAAGAATGAAAGATAGTTGTAAAGGATGCGTTGTTGTTGGAATTGATCCGGAAGGGTCAATCATGGCACTGCCTGAATCCATAAACAAAACGGATACGACGTTTTGGGAAATCGAGGGTATAGGACATGACTGGCTTCCGAATGTTCTTGGTAAGTTGATCCCTATATGATACCAAAAGAAGAATAGACTAGTATAGAAAAATATTTATGCCTTTCTATCCAGTTCAAAAACAGTCATTCAGTAATAGATATGCACATATGATATTTGCTAACTATAATATAAACTAAGAATAACTGACTAACCGTGACCTCATTGTTTATAGATCGCTCGGTGGTAGATAAATGGTACAAATGCACCGACAAAGATTCGCTTCAAATGGCTCGTAGGATAATTAAAGAAGAAGGATTACTAATTGGTAAAGGGATTAGCTCATAAATTAGAGGCATCCACTCAGTTTAATGAATATTAAGTATTCTATCTGTATCTGATATCATGAATACAGGTGGGAGCTGTGGGTCTGCTGTTAGTGGTGCTATTGCGGCCATTAAAGACACAGGACTAAAAGAGGGTCAACGTTGTGTCATCATTTTGCCCGATAGCATACGGAACTATATGACGAAATTCTTATCTGACACTTGGATGTGGGAAAGGGGATTCCTGCCGGAAACAGAGATACAAACGCAGTACCCCTGGTGGAATATGACAGTTTCTGATCTTAAGCTTTCTCAACCCACTTCAATCACGCCCAATGTCACCATACAGGAAGCCATTCAAATCATGCAGAAATCGGGAATTCAATTTGTTCCAGTAGTAGAAAGCAATGGGTATAAAATGACAAAGCGTTTATTTAAACATACATTTTATGTTAATTATTTATTTCTTCTTATAATTATAATTGTTGGTGAAGATATCTCTATGTGTATATTTAGGAAGCAATAATAGTAATGTTGCAATTGTTATATAATGACCCGCAGGGAAATCAAAGGGGTGGTGACTCTAGGCAATCTACTTTCCAAAACATTGTCGTGTAAAGTCCAACCGAAAGATTCTGTTGCAGATGTGATGCATAAACAACTAAAGAAAGTAACGACTTCAACAACCTTGGGAAAACTAAGTTTCATTCTTCAAGGAAACCAATATGCTCTGGTAGTGGAAGAAAATAGTAAGTGAACCAGGTCAAAATACCCACTTATTGATGCTGACTATTTTCGAATAATTTTTATGCTATTATTGTCTTAAAGGAGGACAAAGAGGGCCATCAGGAGCAGCTGAAATCATCATCGGAGTAGCTACTCAATTGGATTTACTCAAAGTTTCAACAAGCTCATAAATTCTGAATTTATTGACTGTATAATGTACCCCTATATACAGGGCTATCCATATATATGTCCCACACTTCTACGGCCTCCAGCTCCTAAACGG